>JARQOC010000006.1:160135130-160266240 GCA_033576535.1 Allobates femoralis
GCAGACCTGCAACCTCATCTGTGAGGGTCTGGAACAGGCTTGCAAAAGCTGTAGCCTGAGCCAGAATGAATGAAACTTTTGTATGGCTGGTTATAATTTTACACTGGACTAGGGGATGTCCAGCGCATGGCACAGCACAAAGGCAAACCGAAGGATGGTAAAGGGAAGGAAGGGGCTAACAATAGGGAGAAGGGTATGGAACACATCCTGTTATCGCCTGTGTCACACTCTGTCTGCCCTATCACCCCTATGTGGGTACTTTCCCCCGCCGCAGTCACATGCCTAGTCTCTGACTGTCACCTCTACTATCTCTGGCTTGTGTTCTGGCCGACAAGGACACTAGCCTCACCTTTATAGATAATATCACACAGGGAGAGTAAACAGACAGAGGCTAGACAAAAGGATACATGAAATTGAACACTGCAGCCCAAACACTGAGGCTAGCAGAAGGCATGGCTCCAACAACAGGACCCAGCAGCAGAATCACCAGCAACCACTGAACATCTCTGCACACCCCCAATGACCACACAGAATGGATTTTCTACAACCAGCAACAGGTGATGTATCATGTGACCATAGAAAGGGAAGTGGGAATAGTCACCAACCTGTCTGTAAGATGAGGTAAACTGGAGCTGCCAGCAAGGGAAAACTGACCGTAACCCTTGATGGCACAAAAGAATTGAATACGTTTAAAATCCAGCATACCCAGGGCTGTCAAATCTCCGACCCTCTCGTTACAGTAGTCGAATATTGCCTGTAAAAATTTTTTATTGTGTGTGTCTTTTGGTTAAAACACGGCAAAGACAAAGTCAAATTTATCACCAGACGTCAGGAAGCTTATAATTCTGAGAGTGAAGTCAGGCAAAAGCCAAGAGGTAACTATGGAATTCAACTGTTCTCAGAGTCAACTGTCAAGCATAATAAGAAAGAAAAAGAGAGTTATGGAACAGCTGACAAACCTAGAAGAAGGCAGAAAACTTCCTTCAAAGTTGATCACATTCTAAGAATTATTAGGAAAAAGCACCTGATGTCCATAAAAGTGCTGTACAGTTTTCACACAAAATGGACGCAGTATCTGGGGTGAAAGTGAGTGCCAAACTGTGGTGCGATAGCTAAGAGCAGTAGGGTGTAATGCACGAGTTCCAGTCAAGAAGCCTTGCATCTCCACTGTAAGGTCCAACTTGACTTGGTAGTGATGGCAAGTAGCCATGGGCGAACCCACAGATGTTTATTCACTGAATCCCACCCCATCCACTCTCTGTGACAGCGTCTGTGGTTGGTTGTATTAGTCAGACTGTGCCCCCACAATCTGTGCTGGTGTCTGTGATTGGTTGCCACACACATTTGTGTACAGCAATAAACCTGCTGTGATATGTATGGAAAAATAAATAATTGAGAAAAAGTGCATGAGAGTGCCCATATATTGTGATACACTACACAGCGCAGATAAACCACACAGCATATCAAAATATGGGGACCCCATGCGTTTATTTTTTTAAAATTATTTAAATAATTTTTTTTTTAAATGTATGGGGTACCCCGCAGAAAGTGTATGGGGGATACAGTGAATAAATATGAGGCACAATCATGAGGCATAAACATACAAGTGATAAGTATAATTCTACTTTAATCACTAGTTTGTGTTCTTTTACAGCCAAACCTGAACAGTAAATTTTCAGGGACGTCTGTGTTCGGAGTCTGTGCAAGAATGGTAGGTCCATCACAAATAGCAAGCACAATATATACCGCCCAATTGGAAAATGTAATGATGTAAGGTACCAAAAACCTACAGAGAAGCATGGTGGTGGCAATGTCATGGTTTGTGGCTGCTTGTCTGCATCTGCCATTTTCAATCTGCATAGCATTGATGGAAATATGAATGCTACCATGTAGAAAAATATACTGGACAATGTAATGCTGCCACATGGTAAAGCTAAAGTAGGCAGTGGCTGCAAATTTCAGCAAGACAATGATCCTAGGCACACATCCAGTTTAGTACAAAGTTACTTAGCAGGGAAAAATGTTCGCCTGTTGCAATAGCCAAGACAATTACCTGATTACACACTATAGAGCACATTTGGGATGAGTTTGGGCGTCAATTTGGGGCCTGTACCCACAGCAATAAAGATGATGTTTGCAGATTTGCAAATGGAATGGAGCAAGATTTCTTAAGATGTCTAAATTCCCTAGTGGCTTCAATGCCCCATCGATGTGGTGCAGTAATTAAAGCAAGAGGTTATGCTAGAAAATACTAAGATACGGCATTCCAGAAAAGGGGATTTGCAGGGAGAGAAAGGATAAGCGCAGGCTCCAAGTGTAAAATATTACTGATCAGTAAGTTTCAATGGTTAAAACCACTCACCTCACAGAGGTCTTGGAGTAATGCATATAAATTGACAAAGGCAGGTGTAGATTCTCTCTTTAGTTTGCTGCACAACCTTGACACGATATATGAGCACTGGGATGCACTACCATAGACATTTTAGAGGATTTAATATGGCAGGTTTACTGTGCTCCTGGGAGTAGAGGGTCCACCCACGCTTCAGCTTTGAAAATGTCTTTATTTGAACTCAGAACAAACGATCAAACAACACATTTTGACTTTTATTCTTCCTAAGGTATGATCATCTTCATACCTGAGGAAGACTAAAAGTCAAAACGCATTGTTTGATCGTTTGTTCTGAGTTCAAATAAAGAAATTTTCATAGCTAAATCATGGGTGGACCCTCTACTCCCAGGAGCACAGCATACCTACCATTTTAAATCCTCTATAGAAGATATGTCATTGTAAACAATTAATTACTCTCTATGTTGAGATCAATAAATAATATGTGCAAAACGTTTGGCATCCAGGGTAGTAGATATAAGAATAGGGAATTGGTGCCGAGGGGACATAAGGTGCTATTATTAGGCGACTACTCGGCAAAGGTGATCCAAAAACGCAAAGCGTTCAGCGAGGTTGGTGGCATACTGAACATAAGAAACATCTCGTTCCAACTCCTATACCCGGCGATCCAAAGAGGCACTACGATTCTTCATGGTCTGATCCCCAAAGGGGACGCCCAGTGGAACTGGGCCAAACAGAGACGGACAAAGTCAAGCAAGAAATCCGCCAAGCCCGAACTCAGCATAATGCCAAGGGGATATGGAAGAAAGCTTGGACCAAGGGGCTGCGAGTGGCACTCCAATTCCGAGGGAGCAGAGACTGCGACCTACGAGCCAGCAGAAAAGAGGACAACGACAAACGACGGAAGAAGATGTACCATCCACGGATTGATATCCGGTCCGGCCACAGGCTGGGAGGGCTCGGCTATGCCAGTAGAGTAATCTGGAACATTGAAGTCACACAATGCGTTGTCTGGGCGATATGACAATAGATGAGCATGCCTTTTTTTATCATCCATCTCTCCTTCTATTATCTTTTCTCATTGCTTAATAGTCTCAATACCTGAGGCGGACACAATAGTGGACCAAGTTGAGTTGAGCAGCAAACTGGAGGGGGCTGGTGAGAATAAATGGGATCGCTACACTTGGAAGGGGGAGGGTGACGCACACAGGCGGGGGGGTGAAGGGCTTCTGGGCCATGATAAGAGCTGGATGCTGCAGAAGTATTGTTGTATCGTTATATATAATGGTTGTGCATAACCGTTCAAATGTATATTTTGGTAATTAGCCGCGATGTGGGAGAGTCAGCAGGAGACTCACATTGGAAAAAAGAGTGTTCTGCCCATTCATGAGCAGCTAAGAAAATATTCATAGTTATACTAGTTACGACATGTAGAGGTCATTAGTTGCCTGTTTACGTTGTTTAGATGTTAAACATGATCTAGCAGAGCTCTTAGTCTGTCCCCTTTAAGAATAGTGTGTGCCAAGGGATCACCCCCTCCTTCTTCAGTGAGAAGACAAGACATGTGTTTCTGGCTCTTCATTCCTTACAACTTTCCTCTTGTCAGATGATTCCAGTAAGAGCAATGCATTACATGTTTTCATGTAGAATCTGTGTGAACAGCTTATAATCCAGCCGTTAGTACAAAGAGAACTGTGTGATAGGAGATGTGTTATACCCTGTAATTTTTCATGCTAGCATGTTTGCATTGTATGTAGATAAAGGTATTTCTATGTAGAATACTGTAAAGTGAAGTGTATTGTGCTCTGAAATACACTATGAGTTAATGCCTTTTGTATTGTATGCAGATAGATAGATAGATGCATTCTGTATAGAATAGAGCCTGCTGCAGTGACCTTACCCTAGTTACTCATGTTAACTGTAACCTGTGTTATCACTGTGTTAGTGCTAGTTTCTTTAATGCACCCATACTGACTGTGATTATTCTGTACTTGTATTATAGTTTTTACCACAGTTTTTACCTCACATTATCTTTCATGCAATCAAGTTCATCACCTCAATAAATATAGACTCCAGAAATTCTACAGATTGTTCCTCGGGGAAGTGAACGAGGGTTAAGCTGTATGCTTGATATCCACAGCCCCACATGTGGAAGAAGGCAGAACAAAGAGGAAGCTGTGCAGGAGGGACCACTACAAAAAATGTAGCTGTGTTCTCAGGTTTTATACAAGAAAACATTAATAAAAAAGATTGTTTACAAAAAAAAAAAAAAAAATTAAGGTCTTGCATGATGACAACGTTATGCACTTTCAAATCATCACCAGGAAAATGGCACCACAACAACCAGACAAAAGTAATCACACTTTAAAACACAAAAAATGAAAAACCTTTGGACGCTAACGTATAAACACTTGTTGCTAAACTTACAAGCCTTCTATCATCCAAGAAAATAAAAGGATGTTGAAAAAATGCTGATGAGCTAAAGCAGAAATACAGTAAATGCTATTAACTATTTTGTACGGTTTCACAAATCAGTTTTAAGAGCATAAATCTTCAAATTCGAAAATTACAACCTAAAATTCCGAGAAACATACAGTACAATGTGTCACAAAAAATATATCTCAGAATCATTGGAATCAGAAGAAGCATCCAAAGTTATCACCTCATAATGTGAAATGTCCTAGATATGAAAAATGGGGCCTTGTCAGGAACAGAAAAATTGGCTGCAAGCAGAAGTTAAATCAGAGTATTTGGGGCACTAACTATAGTCAAAAACTGTGAGTATAGACAATAACATATTTACTGAAATGATCAAACTCAACAGTCTTCATTATTAACATATTAGTAACTAGTGGTGAAAAATCTCTAGAGTAGTTAGGAGGATGTGGCTCAGTAGCTCTTATACGTACTAGGGGGCATTCATTTATTTCCCCCGAGCCACTTCTACTTATCGGTAGGATGCTGAAACTGCACATGTGTAATGATGGTATTAGTGTCTATAGGTTACATGCCTATTTGCAACTCTGAACTGATAATGGTCTTTCTTTTACAGGCACTGAAGTGGTGTGAGGTGTGATAATGGACCCACTGGAATACAGAGCAGTCATTAAGTTCCTTAACTTGAAGGGCCAAACACCAAGGGAGATGTTTGAAGAGATGAAAGAGGGTTATTGTGACGATTCCACATCATATGATGTATTCAAGAACTGGCATCGTCATTTCAAATGTGGTCAAACTTCAGTGGAAATGGCAGCAGTTCCAGGGCAACCCCATACTGCTATTGATGAACACACCTTTCAAGTAAAGGAACTTGATGACTGCTCTGTATTCCACTGGGTCCATTATTACACCTCACACCATTTCAGCACCTGTAAAAGAAAGATTATTATCACTTCAGAGTTACAAATTGGCTTTTAGCTTACAGATCTGGGCAGCTGTGAGTACGAGACTTCTAACTCCAAGAGAAGCACCTCCAACACCCAAAGTAATGGGGACAGTTTGAACGCAGTGGTGTAGTGTCAGAATGATGACTACTCAATTGTGATATGAGTGGACTACACCACCGACAAAGCAGCCACAGCCAGTGACTGAGAAAAATCTGTGACTTTTCTGCATTTAGTGATTACTACTCACCCGGCCGGTTATCTGTAGGAATCTCCTCTTTACACTGCTCATCACCCCACACATATGTCTCTGTAGTAATAATATGGGTCAGATATTCACTCTGAAACAAATATTATAAAAGTTAGACAGATAGAGAAGTCACATCTATGATCAGCTCTATGATCTATGACATCTCCACCATTCTCATTACACAAGTATAATACATATAATACTGGTGGATAAAACAAGGCTGAGCTCAAGATCTTCACATAGGGAGATTTCATGACACCTTCTCTCCATCTACCTGATGATCCAGAGGAACATCGTGATCTTCTTGTTTACAGTCCTGTGAAAGAAATGGATGGGGACATCTCTCTGGTGTTGTCCTCTTACTAGATAGAACTGGAGGAAACACATACAGGGACTGATTTCATTGTTATCATACAGATAATTATAGGGTGTGTCTTTAGTCCTGTCTATTACCTGGTGATGTGAGGGGCTGGGGAACTTCCATCATGACGTCCTTGTATAGATCTTTGTGTCCTTCTAAATACTCCCACTCTTCCATGGAGAAATAGACCGTGACGTCCTGACACCTTATAGGAACCTAACATATACAATGATACCATCACCCCTCCTGATCCTGGCAAACTTGCAGAACAGGCATCCGGAAGTCAATGGCGTACGACGGGGTGTGGAGCTGACAGAGTGGGCGTCATCGCTCAGGCACAGTGGGCGAAAAAGGAGGAAACAATGGACGTGCCAGAGCACCCAAAACTGATGGGCGTGAGCTCACTTGTAGAGGGCGTGACTGCTCATGTCATTGGCGAGACTAGCTAGACTGCCCCCATGTGGTGGGCATCTCCTCAGTTTCCATTAAAGGGATCCTGTCACCTCCAGAACACCTCCTAAGCTACAAAACCATGTCTCTGCAGCATATTATCACTAATCTCACACTTCTTTTGTCTCCTAAAAGCATCCTGTGAAAGTGCATAAAAACGTTTTAATGCTCACTCATTAGTGATTATAATTAGCAGGGCCTATATTCTATAGATTTGTAAGTGTATATTGTTGATTATTCCAATGTTACAGAGCGCTTTTTTTTTTTATAGAAAAGGAGCACTAATACTGATGTGTTAGGGTGCAGGGACAGGTATTAATAGTGTTGGGGGTGATTTGGATGGGTCAGGTTCCCTTTAAAGAGAACCCGTTAGATATTTTATGCCCCCAAACCTATTATTGTAGCTTCTTAGTACTATTCTAAGTAGCTTCTTAGTACTATTCTAAGCATCCCTTTCTGACCTAATGCTGTGCTGTAATAGTTAAGAAATATCATTTTATAACTTACATTCTTGTATAGTAATTAGGATGGTGTCTTCTGAGTGTAATCAATCTGGGCATTCTCTCAGGCTTCATGTCCCCCTTCATGTCCCCCTTGTTGCGTAGTTATTATGCCTCGGTGGACGTTATAACCTAATTTCCAAGCATGGTCCCAGTGTTTGAAATATATGGGCAGCACTGCGCATTCTGAAGCCAGAATTCACACTCAATTGCTCACAATACACGGGACTGGAAATGACACGGCCACGGCGCCATACATACAAGGAGCCGATAGGTTTCAATGCTGGGACCATACTTGTAAATTAGATTATCACGCCTACTGGAATGTGATACACAATGAGGGAAGACATGGAGCCTGAGAGAACGCCCAGAGTGACTACACTCAGAAGACACCACCTAAATTATCATACGAGATTTTTCTCAACTATTACTGCAAAGTATTAGGTCAGACAGGGATGCTTAGTGATGTACCAGGAAGTTGCAGGCACAGGTAGTGATAGGTTTGGGGGCATAAAGTAGCTGACAAGTTCCCTTTAAGTAAAGAAATAAGCATTACTTGTAAAATCCACATGGTTATAGGGTTGATTATAATGGAAGCATGGGGGTAAGACATCCAGGCGGGAGGGGTGCAGAGGGGGTGCATAAGCACCAAATAAGCTGAAACCATAGCATCTTAATTATTTTATTATGCAGGCTACTATAAGCTTGTTATGCATAAAGATGCTATAGTTTCAGTTTATTTTGTGCTTATGCAAGGGTCTTACCCCCAGACCCCGGCTTCTATTATAATCAACTCTATAACCACATGGATTTTAGAAATAATGCTTATTTCTTTACTTAATGGAAACCGAGGACATGCCCACCACTTCGGAGCAGGTCTGGTTAGTCATGCCCTCTACAAGTGAGCTCACACCCATTAATATTGGGTGCTCGGGAACACCCAATATGTTCCTCCTTCTCCGCCTGAGCAATGACGCCGCCTCTATAAACTCTACCCCCAGTCGCAGCCATTCACTTCTGGAGGCTAATTCTGCAAGATTGCCCCTGATCCCTTCATAGCGATAAGTATGTCCCAGCATTCCCAGCACTGTCACCTCTCCAGTCAGCAGCTCAATCATCTTGTAGGTGAGTTCTAGGATCTTCTGGTCATTGATGTCCTCATGTATCAGGGGTGAGGTGGAGGACCTGTGATTGGGCTCAGGGGTCTTCCCTCAGACACAGGGTCCTGACAGCACAGATCACTAGAGGTCTTCACTACTGTGTAATCCTGGTTATGGAGAGACACATTAATAAATCTCAGTCCAGACATTTCCCGAGTCCTCACCTCTCCAGCTCTGTCCATCTGTTATTCTGTCCATAGATAAGAATGATGTCATGTGACATTGTCACCAGAATCTCTCACCTCTCCAGTAACAAGGAAGAGGATCTCTAGGGTGAGGTGTAATATCCTCTCCGCCATCTTGTCCCTGTCCATATCCATCCTTCACGGTCAATCAGGAGAATTGTCTTCTATAGAAGATCTCCACTGAGAGGATCCGATATTGTAGGGACCTGAATAATGGGGAGAAGATGAGCATGTAACATCATAAAGAATCCTGTGTAATAATACAATGACTGGAGATAATGAGGAGATAGAACGTGTAGAACATAGATAGAGGAATAGAGAGAACATAGACCTCCACTGCAGAGCCGCACTCCACATGGTAGATGCTAGAGAATACAGGCTGCTTGCAGGTGTGACGTCATTAGAAGAGGCGGGGCCTCCTCATCTCAGGGGCGTGCCCTCCTTTTACCTCCTGCTTCTCCCTTTCCCTCGGGCAGTGTGGATTATGGCGGGCTTCTGTGAGGCAGTTTCCCTCGTGCTGCAGTGTGGATTATGGCGTTTTTCTGTGAGGCTGGGGCGGATAATCTTCTGATTGTATGTGTAAACTGCTTCTCAGGGATCTGAGTAGGTAAGAAAGCGTAATGCTTAAATAGGACTGCTTGCTTACTGGGGGTCTGTTTACATGGGACTGCTCAGGGATCTCAGTGGGTAGAGGAACATAATGCTTACATGGGACTGCTTGCTGGGGGTTTGTGGGGGGACTGCTTGCTGGAGGTCTGTTTACATGGGACTGCTTCTCAGGGATCTCAGTGGGTAGAGGAACATAATGCTTACATGGGACTGCTTGCTGGGGTTTGGGGGGGGACTGCTTGCTGGGGGTCTGTTTACATGGGACTGCTTCTCAGGGATCTCAGTGGGTAGAGGAGCATAATGATTACATGGGACTGCTTGCTGGTGGTATGATGCTTACATGGGACTGCTTCTCCGGGGATTCTCAGTGTTAGGGGAACATAATGCTTACATGGGACTGCCTGCTGGGGTCTGCAGGGGCCATGATGCATACATGGGACTGCTTCTCAGGGATCTCAGTGGGTAGGGGAACATAATGCTTACATGGGACTGCTTGCTGGGGTCTGCGGGGGCCATGATGCTTACATGGGACTGCTTCTCAGGATATGAGTGGGTAGGGGAACATAATGCTTACATGGGACTGCTTACTGGGGGTCTGTGAGGTGCATGATGCTACATGGGACTGTTGAGTGGGTAGGGGAACATAATGCTTACATGGGACTGCTTACTGGGGGTCTGTGAGGTGCATGATGCTACATGGGACTGTTGAGTGGGTAGGGGAACATAATGCTTACATGTGACTGCTTGTTTGCTGGAGGTCTGTGGGAGTAGCTAGGGGAACATAATGCTTGCATGGGACTGCTGACTGAGGGTCTTCGGGGGGCATGATACTTACATGGGACTGCTTCTCAGGGATCTGAGTGTGTAGGGGAACATAATGCTTACATGGGACTGCTTGTTTGCTGGGGTCTGCGGCAGTGGCTAGGGGAACATAATGCTTATATGGGACTGCTTGCTGCTTACATGGGACTGCTTGCTGGGGGTCTGTGGTGGGGCATGATGCTTACATTGGGATGCTGCTTGCTAGGGATTTGCATGGGTAGGTGGGCAAGTTCTTTGCAGTTACTTGCATGGGCCTGCTGCTTGATAGGGATCTGCGTGGGTAAGGTGGCATGATGCTTGCATGGGGCTGCTGCTTGCTCCATGGGGATCTGAGTGGTTAGAGGAGCATAATGCTTGCATGGGGCTGCTGCTTGATGGGGAATCTCCGTGGGTAGGGGGCATGATGCTTGCATGGGGCTACTGCTTGATGGGGATCTGTGTGGGTACGGGGCCATGATGCACGCATGGGGCCGATCTGCATGGGTAGGGGGGCATGATGCTTGCATGGGGCTGCTGCTTGATGGGATCTGCGTGGGTAGGGGGGCATGATGCTTGCATGGGTCTGCTGCTTGATGGGGATCTGCGTGGGTAGAAGGACATGATGCTCGCATGGAGATGCTGCTTGAAGGGGATCTGCTTGGGTAGAAGGGCATGATGCTCGCATGGGGATCTGCGTGGGTAGGGGGCCATGATGCTTGCATGGGGCTGATCTGCGTGGGTAGGGGGGCATGATGCTTGCATGGGGGTGCTGCTTGATAGGATCTGCGTGGGTAGAGGGACATGATGCTCGCATGGGGGTGCTGCTTGATAGGATCTGCGTGGGTAGAGGGGCATGATGCTCGCATGGGGCCTATTATACCAAAAGAGCCATTTGTGAAGGTGGCTCTTATCCCCTACTCCCCAAGGACCTCCTACTTTGTTCCTCAAAAGCGGCCTCGGCACCTGCGCCGATCTCTCAGCTCTCGGGCATCTCACATGGTTCGAATCTGGCGCCTGCGGAAACAGCGTGACTGCGCCTGTTCCCTCCTTGCCAGATTCGCAGCCATGCAGTGTGTATCTATTCTAATAAAACCCTAAGCCAGCTTCCGTCAGTATGTCATCGAAATGACATCACATTCTGACGGAAGCCGACTGTATCCCTAAGCAAGATGGCCGACCGTTAGCGAGAGCGGGGCTAATACTGCCTCACTCTCGCCATCGGCGGACCCTCCTCCGGCCCCGATCCGCTCTTCCTGCCCCCCGCGGCCCCCCTCCCTGCTCCTCAATGATGATAAAAAAAGCCGATAAGGATACTTAGAAGACAGATGGAGCGCGGCTGCTGAGGGTAAGTATCCTTATGGGCTTTTTTTATTGTTATCACCATTGAGGAGCGGGGGAGTAAGGGCAGCAGAGGAGGGGGGCCACGGGGAGAGAGGGGGCAGGAGGAGCGCCTACCTCCTGCAAAAACCCTCCCGGCTCCGTCCAGCTTCCCCATCCTGCGTCCCCCGGCTCCCACCCCGGCTCCCCCCATCCTGCGTCCCCTGGCTCTCCCCTCCCCCATCCTGCGGCTCCCCCCTCTCCCCCCCCCCCCCCCCCCCCCCGCCCCCCCATCCTGCGTCTCTCCCCATCCTGCGGCTCCCCCCCCCCCCTCCTGCGGCTCCCCCCCCTCCATCCTGCGTCTCCCCCCCCCCCTCCATCCTGCGTCCCCCACCCCCATTCTGCGTCCCCCCCCATCCTGCGCCTCCCCGCCCCCCATCCTGCGTCCCCCGCCCCCCATCCTGCGTCTCCCCCCCCCATCCTGCGTCTCCCCCCCCGCCGCATCCTGCGTCTCCCCCCCCCCCGCCCCATCCTGCGTCTCCCCCCCCCCCTCCATCCTGCGTCCCCCACCCCCATTCTGCGTCCCCCCCGCCCCCCATCCTGCGTCTCCTCCCCCCCCCATCCTGCGTCTCCTCCCCCCCCCCCCATCCTGCGTCTCCCACCCCCCATCCTGCGTCTCCCCCCCCCCCCCCATCCTGCGTCTTCCCCCCCCCCCATCCTGCGTCTCCCCCTCCCCCCATCCTGCGTCTCCCCCCTCCCCCCATCCTGCGTCTCCTCCCCCACCCCATCCTGCGTCTCCTCCCCCCCCCCCATCCTGCGTCTCCTCCCCCCCCCCCATCCTGCGTCTCCTCCCCCCCCCCATCCTGCGTCTCCTCCCCCCCCCCATCCTGCGTCTCCCCCCCCCCCATCCTGCGTCTCCCCCCCCCATCCTGCGACTCCTCCCATCCATCGCGTCTACCTCCCCCCCCATCCTGCGTCTCCCCCCCCCCATCCTGCGTCTCCCCTCCCCCCCATCCTGCGTCTCCCTCCCCCCCCATCCTGCGTCTTCCCCCCGGCTCCCCTCATCCTGCCCACCGCGCTGCTGCACTGACCAGTGAGCCACCGTGCACTCTGCTAACCACTGAGCCACTGCGCACTCTGCTAACCACTGACCCCTGTATACTCTGCTAAGCACTCTGCTGCGGGCAGGAGTGAACCGTGGAACAGCGGCCGGGTGTGGGCAGGAGGGGCCCCCTCTTGCCCTCACCGAGCCGCTGTTCCCCGGCCCCCTCCTGCCCGCACCAAGCCGCTGTCCCCGAGCCCCCTCCTGCCTGCACCCGTCCGCTCTTCCCCGGCCCCCTCCTGCCTGCACCCGCCCGCTCTTTCCTGGCCCCCTAATGCCTGCACCCGGCCCCCTCCTGCCCGCTGTGCCCTGGCCCTCTCCTGACCGCACCCGCCCGCTGTCCCCTCCTGGACTCTGGCACCACTGCTCACTGGCACCGTTGCACACCGATACTGCTGTAGGTATCTACTATATAATTGTCTACTTTTGTCTGTAACGCAAATCCTGCGTTGCTGGTCGCAGGCGGCTGGCCTGACCAATCAATCAGCAACAGGGACAGTTTGCCCGCAAATTGGCGCGGCATTCCAACCACGCTTTGCTGATTCGTTGCGCCCGGCCGGTTCTCTTGCCAGCAATCAGCGATATTGGCGCAGGATTTAAACCCAGCTTCCCTTTGCATTATTCTTAAATCTTCATAAATAAACTACATACATAGTCTAGAATACACGATGCGTTAGAATCGGGCCAACATCTAGTACAGCATAACAGCACTCTGGGCGGGATCTGGTGCCTACGTGATACCATCTGACCTAAGCTTCCAGGCAGAGCTCACGAAGATGCCCAAGAGCTGAGAGATCTGCACCACTCGCAAGGAACAGAGCAGGAGGGTCCCGGAGGTGGGGTAACAGCAGCGAGGGGTTTGGGTCCTGGGAGGGGAGTATACCTCCCGGACCTAAAATAATTTCTCATAAAGTGATTATTTTGGTGTCCGGGTGGGTAGGGGGACAAGAGCCACATTCACTCCTTCACTAAATGCAGCATAGGCGCTGCTGGAGGTGGCTTTTAGTTTAATAGGCCCTGTGTGGTGACAGGTTCCCTTTAAAACTTTTTTTCTTACTAATAGTATTGGGGGACACAGGACTCTGTGTTTCTGCTCGGCCACCAGGAAGTTTGAAACTACATAAAAAAAGTTGGCTCCACTTTTCGGGCCGTGTTCTGTCCTCGGACTCTGCGGATCAATTTTAGCCTTGTTTCTATAGGAGTCAGGCACAACTTGTATCGAGTGTTTCTGCATGATTTATTATTTTTTTTCTGTTCTAGGTATTGTGGATTTCCCCCATCTACAGCAGGGTCACTGTGGAGAACATTTCATCACTGCTCGTCTCTACAATCCATGTGAGGCCGTTGAGGGTGACACTGTGGAGCCTGATAATGTCAGATGAGTATAATCACTGCAAACAACCCTCCCTCTCTCTATCTCTTAGCTTGCTAGGGTTTGCTGTCTTGGGGTCTCTCGCCCTTTTATTTTCTTTTGGGCAAGCTTTCTCCCCTCCTCCTCCTTTTCCGCCTTCTCCCCCCTCCTCCTCCTCCTTTTCCGCCTTCTCCCCCTCCTCCTTTTCCGCCTTCTCCCCTCTCTCTCCTCCTCCTTTTCCGCCTTCTCCCCTCTCCTCCTCCTCCTTTTCCGCCTTCTCCCCCCTCCTCCTCCTCTTTTCCGCCTTCTCCCCCTCCTCCTTTTCCGCCTTCTCCCCTCTCCTCCTCCTTTTCCGCCTTCTCCCCTCTCCTCCTCCTCTTTTCCGCCTTCTCCCCCCTCCTCCTCCTCCTTTTCCGCCTTCTCCCCCTCCTCCTCCTCCTTTCCCTTTTCCGCCTTCTCCCCCCTCCGCCTCCTCCTTTTCCGCCTTCTCACCCCTCCTCCTTTCGCCCTTCTCCGCTCCCTCCTCCTTTTCCGCCCTTCTCCGCTCCCTCCTCCTTTTCCGCCCTTCTCCGCTCTCCTCCTTTTCCGCCCTTCTCCCCTCCCTCCTGCCTTTTCCGCCTTTTTCCGCCTCTTCCTCCTCCGCCTTTCTCCACCCTCCTCCTCCTTATATTTCCATCTTTCTCGCATTCGCTCCCTCCCCTTTCTCCGATTTTAATTTTTTGGGCATCAAAAGGGAGACCCAGACAATGGGGTTTAGGGCGCTGCCCTCCGGAGGTCACACTAGGTACTACAAGTTTGTAGACACCGCCTCCTCCGCTTATAACCCTACCGCAGGGAACATCCTCAGTTTTAAACTTAGTGTGCTCGGAGGATCACGCTTTGCTTGCACTCACTGCACTCTCACTACTTACGTGATGGCGTCGAAGACAAGTAATATGGTCCTAGTCGGGACCTGCGACAGCCTCCCGCTCACCCTTTGTGGCACACGCTGTGGAGGTACCGGAGGCCTAGTGCCTGGACACTCTGTGTTCTCCCGGTACGTGTTGCGCTCCTTTCCATCCCTCTCATGGGGGCTCTGGAGAGTGGAGATGGAGCCTTGCACAGCTCCGCTCCGTCCGAGGCCTCCCTAAATGGTGCTTACAGACGGACTGGAGCAGCCATCCGAGGCCTCCCTAAATGGTGCTTACACTCCGGACTGGCTGCACCCCCGTCGAGGCCTCCCTAAATGGTGCTTACAGACGGACCGGCACTGAGGCACTCTGTGTCTCCTGTGTGCCTGGGGGTAGTGTTGGCACTTTATTGTCCTGGCACTCAGACCCGCGTTACCCTGGTTCCGCGGATCTGGCGGTGTACCTGTGCTGGGGTCACCCTGGCTGACCGCCCTGTGTGTCACAGGGGCTGAGGCCGTAGACTGTGCATGTTTGTATGTGATGACAGTCTGGGTATGTGTGCATGATGATTTCGCACTGTTTTCCCGCGCTGCGGGCTCCAGCACCTCCATTACAGAGGCTGCTTGGAGGAGGAGAGGCAGCCCTTACGGTGACGTCACCGGGGGGCGTGTGCGTGTGCTTCCCGCGTGTTCCCGGCGCCGCCCACGTCTATGCTGGCGGCAGCCATCTTCTCTCTCACTTCCCGGCTGGGATCTACGGCAGCACGTGTCTGCACTTCAGAGGGAGACCGGAACTCGCGGAGGTCACACACGCACACCGCTTCCTCCCACCGCGTTACTGCGGTCGGTAAGCCACCGGGATTCCCGGTTTGTTTTGTCTATTGGCCTTGGCCTCAACCCCTACTGTGGATATGTCCTCAGTTAAGAAGCATGCTGCTAAGGCGGCGGATAACACCATTACCTGTGCTACCAAAGGGAACTTTGGTGGAGGGGTCCTGCAATAACTGCGGACGCCCAGAAGCCCGGGCTGGCTCAGCTGAGGCAGCAGCAGCTCCGGTGCTATACCCTGAGATTCAGGTAATCCAAGGGCCATGGGAAACGCAGAATAGGATCAATGAATCCCTGCTGTCCCAGATGTCCTCCATGTCGCAGTCACTGGAGGCACTGCATAGGAGACTGGAAAACCCAGCTACTCCTTCCAGTTTCCCCCGGGTGTCTCCCTCTTCTGCTGTGAGACCCCCTAAGCGGGCTCGTCGTGAGGATTCACCCGAGCTCCAGGCTCTCTCTGAGGAGGAGCGTTCCTCTGATGGTGAGGAAGATGATGGGGGTTCAAACTTCGGGTCTGTGTCTGTGTCTGAACCTCCAGACGGGGTGGAGGATCTGGTGTCCTCCATCAATGAGACCTTGCGTCTCGTGACTCCCCCTGAAGAGGTTGTCGTGCACCCGAAGGAGGTCTATCAATGGCTGCGGCCAGAGGCTAGACCAAGTGGATCCTTCATGGATCACACTAATTTTGGAAGGGTGGTTAGAGCACCCAGGTTACATCCTGGGCGGCGCTATGTCCGCAAACCTAAGGACAATCGCTTCCCCTTCCCCCAGGAGGTGCTTCAGGAATGGTCGCAGTCTCCAAAGGTGGACGCTTCCATGACTAGAATTGCTGCACGCTCCCTTTTCTCTGCCTCTGATAGCTCCTCGCTGAAGGATGCTACTGATAGACAGGTCGAGCAACTCGCCAAGTCTTCCTATGAGGCTGTGGGGTCTTCATTTGCCCCTAATTTTGCCACGGTCTGGACCTTACAAGCGATTACTACCTGCTTAGATGGTATCACTGACCTGGCAAGGTCCAGTCCGGAGGTCCTGGCACTCACTGAGAGAGCAAGGGCCTATGCGGACTACGCCAGGACGGCGTCTCTGGAAACTGCCACTCGCTCAGCTGTGGCTTCGGCCAATGCGATAGCGATCCGCAGGTTGTTGTGGCTGCGTCTTTGGGACTCAGATGCCACATCTAAGAAGATTCTGCAGAATCTTCCGTTCTCTGGTGACAGACTCTTTGGCACAGAGCTGGACAAGCTGATCAAGGATTCTGCTGAGTCTAAGATACCGCAGAATAAGCCTAAGCCACGGTATACCGTTAAGAGGAACCCAAAGCAGTGGTCCTTTCGGTCCGGCTCACAGTCATCAGCACCGTCCTCTCGCACGGACCGAGGGGGCAAGCCCGCTTCTCAGTGGCGCTCCAAGAGTCGTCCAAAGAAGCCGGCGGGGGCAGCAACTACCACCCCCAAACCCGCCTCTACATGACTCACTCTTTCATCCTGCCTCCCCACAGGTGGGGGGCCGCTTGTCTCGCTTTCAGGACAAGTGGCTACTTCACGTTCAAGATCAGTGGGTTCGAGACGTAGTCTCGCGAGGTTACAGGATAGAGTTGACGTCAAAACCATTATCCCGATTCCATCGGTCTGTTCCATCCCCAGAAAAGACCCAGGCTTTTCTCCGGGTGTTGGAGGGACTCCGCAGAGACGGAGTAGTGGTCCCAGTGCCCACGGCAGAGAGGTTCAGGGGTTTTTACTCCAACCTCTTTATTGTCCCAAAGAAGGACGGCTCCTTTCGGCCGGTCCTAGACCTAAAATTGTTCAACCGTCACGTGTTGGTGCGGAAGTTCCGCATGGAATCCCTACGTTCCGTTATCGCGGCTCTGTCGCAGGGGGACTTCCTAGCGTCCATCGATATCAGGGACGCTTACCTTCACGTGCCCATTGCACCGGCTCATCAACGCTGGTTACGATTCGCAGTGGGGGACGAACATCTCCAATTTGTGGCCCTACCCTTCGGGTTGGCCTCTGCACCAAGGGTGTTCACAAAGGTGATGGCATCTATGATGGCTCTCCTGCATGTGCAGGGTCACGCCGTCATACCCTATCTGGACGACCTATTGGTCAGGGCGCCATCGGAAGACCTTTGTCGGGTGAGCCTGGAAGCGACCATGAGGTCTCTGGAACAGTTCGGGTGGCTTCTCAATACTCAGAAGTCGACCCTGGTTCCGACCCAGTCATTGACATATCTGGGCATGGATTTCCACACGGACTCAGCCCTGGTGTCTCTACCTCAGGCCAAGCAGCTGGCGATCCACTCAGGAGTACAGCACGTTCTCCTGTCACCTCACTCATCCCTTCGGGAATTGATGAGACTGGTGGGACGCATGGTAGCGGCAATAGAGGCGGTGCCATTTGCACAGTTTCGTCTCCGTCCTCTCCAGCTGGAGATTCTTCGCCGGTGGGACAAGAGAGCGATCTCTCTGAATCGGTTGGTGGCACTATCGCAACCGACCAGGGACTCCCTGCAGTGGTGGCTACAGCCACGTCACTTGTCACGGGGAAGATCCTTCCTCAAACCTTCTTGGTTAGTGGTGACCACCGACGCCAGTCTGAAGGGCTGGGGCGCGGTGTTCTTACACCACAGGGCTCAAGGCCTCTGGACTCAGGTGGAGTCGACGTTGCAGATCAACGTCCTGGAGATCAAGGCGGTCTATCTGGCGCTCCTGGCGTTTCAGAAATTCCTGGCAGGACGACCCATTCGGGTACAGTCCGACAATGCGACGGCCGTCGCCTACATAAATCATCAGGGAGGGACCAGAAGCGCTCAGGCCCTCGCCGAAGTCCACCGCATCCTATCGTGGGTGGAGGAACACGACTGCTTGATCTCCGCAGTTCACATCCCAGGGGTCGAGAACTGGGAGGCCGACTACCTGAGCCGGCAGGGGATGGACGCCGGAGAGTGGTCCCTGCATCCAGACGTCTTCCGAGACATCTGCAGCAGATGGGGCACTCCGGACGTGGATCTGATGGCCTCAAGGCTGAATCATCAGGTGCCCCAGTACGTGGCGAGATCGTGGGATCCTCAGTCCCTGGGGGCGGATGCTCTGATACTGAGTTGGTCCAGCTTCCAACTGCCATATGTGTTCCCTCCTCTGGCTCTGATTCCCAGGGTCCTGTGGAAGATCAGGTCGGAGTGCAGGATAGCCATTCTAGTGGCTCCAGATTGGCCCAGGAGGTCCTGGTATCCGGACCTGTGGCAACTGTCAGGCGGACACAGGTGGGCTCTTCCAGAACGCGCAGATTTACTCGCACAAGGCCCATTCTTCCACCTCAATTCCAGGGCCCTCAGATTGACTGCATGGCTCTTGAGGCCTGGCTCCTGACATCTAGGGGTTTCTCCCCTACAGTGGTGGCCACTATGAATCGGGCTAGGAAGCCTGTTTCCAGGAAGATATACCACCGGACGTGGAAGATCTTTTTTGCCTGGTGTGCCTCTGGTGGACGGTCTCCTTGGCCCTTGTCCATCCCGACGTTGTTGGCTTTCTTACAGTCGGGTTTGGAGTTGGGATTGTCCCTTGGCTCTTTGAAATGTCAAGTATCAGCACTTTCGGTGCTGTTTGACAGGCGATTGGCGCTCCTCCCGAAGGTGCGTCAATTTCTGCAGGGGGTGTCGCGGATGGTTCCGCCCTACAAGAGACCTCTGGACCCTTGGGACCTTAACATGGTCCTGGCGGCATTACAGAAACCGCCGTTTGAGCCATTGAGAGATGTTTCTCTATCTCGTCTGTCCCAGAAAGTGGCCTTTCTGGTGGCGATTACGTCTCTAAGGAGGGTCTCAGAATTGGCTGCACTATCGTGCAAGTCACCCTTTCTGGTGGTTCACCAAGACAAGGTGGTGTTGCGCCCACGGCCAGAATTCTTGCCGAAGGTGGTTTCAACTTTTCACCTGAACCAGGAGATTGTTCTCCCATCATTTTGCCCCGCTCCCGTTCATCAGGTGGAGCGCGACCTCCATACTCTGGATCTCGTGAGAGCTGTACGCATTTATGTGTCCAGGACCGCCTCCTTCCGGAGTTCGGATTCCTTATTTGTTCTTACGACAGGTCGCTGTAAGGGGTCCGCGGCTTCGAAGTCAACCTTGGCCAGATGGATTAAGGCGTCCATTCAAGAGGCTTACCGGTCCTCTGGTTTGCCTCTCCCGGTGGGATTGAAGGCTCACTCCACCAGGGCTGTAGGTGCCTCTTGGGCCTTGCGACATCGAGCGTCTGCTCTACAGGTGTGTCAGGCGGCCACTTGGTCCAGCCTGCACACTTTCTCTAAGCACTATATGGTGCATGCCCATGCCTCTGCGGATGCAAGTCTGGGCAGGCGGGTTCTCCAGGCGGCGGTTGCCCACCTTTGAAGGGAACCATGTGTTATCCGTCTTGTTGAGGAACTCTTCCCGCCCTGGGGTATTGCTTTAGGACATCCCCATTGTCTGGGTCTCCCATTATGATGACCAGAAAAAAGAGAATTTTGTTTACGTACCGTAAATTCTTTTTTCTTTAATCATCAATGGGAGACCCAGCACCCACCCAGTTGTTCCTTTGCATGTTTTGCATTTGTTCTGCTCTCTGTTGAGACAGTGTTTGCCGGGTTGTTGAACCGTCTGTGTACGGCATTCTTCCCGATGTTTCGGGTGTGGTTTATTTTCTCCTCGCAACTTATGGACCAAACTGAGGATGTTCCCTGCGGTAGGGGTTTATAAGCGGAGGAGGCGGTGTCTACAAACTTGTAGTACCTAGTGTGACCTCCGGAGGGCAGCGCCCTAAACCCCATTGTCTGGGTCTCCCATTGATGATTAAAGAAAAAAGAATTTACGGTACGTAAACAAAATTCTCTTTTTTTGCAGCCACCAGGTCACCTTGCTGGTTTCCTCACAGGCACCTCCTGGGCTCTGGTCATTTCACATATTCTTCTCTGGGGACATTGGACCTCTGGTGTTATCTGGACGGCTCAAATGGACACTACCTTCCTGTTGCCGCCATATCTCATGGCTACAAGATTGCATGTCCGCGAGTTGCAGAAGATATACCTGCGCTCGTGTCTTCTCCAATGTATTAAACGATAAATGTTATCATATATACAGAAAGCAGATATTTCAACTGAAGCGCAGGGAACTTGGGTCCAAAAGGATTTTGCTTTCATTGTAACTTATCTCAGACGTCACTTGTTTATATATTGATTTCTAAATTTCATTGTTCTATATTTGTATAAAAATATGTATAACTTTCTCCTTTTTGTTACAATTATTTTATATATTTGATATAATAAAACTGTTTTGAGAGCAATGGGCAGAATTTTCATTTCTATAATCGGTGGCGTATCTAGGGGGGGGCACTGGTGGGACATCTGCCCTGGGCACAGCAGGCAGGGGGGCACCGTTGGGCCTTTTGATGCATAGCCCTAGATATCTTCCTGCCGGCTGCATATGTTGCCTTCCCCCCATAGTAGGAGTCAGCTATTCTCTGACACGTCGTCAGCTGCCAGTAGGTCAGAGAAACTGCCACATGCTGGTTTCCTGCAATCAGTTTTACAAGTGTCAAGACATTGATCTCAGGGAGACCAGTTCAAGAAAACACTGCGGGCAGCCGGCTAAAGCGCTCAACACAGTGAATTCCTAGGCCCATTGCCCCCTGGGAATTTTGAATATGCAAATTGAGTCTGTGGAGCCTCGATTAGGAGTCTCAAGACAGGACTAGCCAGATCTTCCTCTAGTGAAGGACCTAGCCATGATAACCACCATATTAAGTGGCCCTTTGAGTCAATATCCAGCTCATTACAAGCTTAAAGATATGACCAGGGAATACCAAGGCCAGGTATCCATCCACAGACAGCTGTTTCGGGGTGTTGCCCCTCATCAGTGTGGAGTATGATTCTGGCTAGGTGGGAGCAATTTGTTGGTCTACTAGGCATTGCTCCCACCTAACCAGAATCCTACTCCACACTGATGAGGGGCAACACCCCGAAACAGCTGTCTGTGGACGGATACCTGGCCTTGGTATTTCCTGGTCATATCTTTAAGCTTGTAATGAGCTGGATATTGACTCAACCACCATATTAAGTGGCGCTTTATCATGGCTAGGTCCTTCACTAGAGGAAGATCTGGCTAGTCCTGTGTTGAGACTCCTAATCGAGGCTCCACAGACTCAATTTGCATACTCTGTACATTGGAAGCAGCACACTTTTACCGGCAGTCCAGGTCAGGGAGACCTCAGCAACGTGATCAGGTCAGTTGACCGTGCCTGCAGAGGTGACATAAGGATGGTGTAAAGCCCTCCATACAGGAGCTGAAGACACTGTTTCCCCCCACCCCACCCCCCTCCCTTTTCTGTAATGTAATCACTGAAAAGGAGAGAGGGTAGGGAGTGTGGGGGCGATATATGTGAAACAAACAGGAAGGAGGAGGTGGGTGAAGAGTATGTGAATCAAACGGAGGGAGAGGGTGACGTGCTTATTAAAAATCAGAAAGGAATTTAAAAAAATGTGTGGCCGAAAATATTATCAATACAACTCGTCACGCACATAATAAAGCCCTTACATGACTATTTTGGCACATTTACAGAAAAAGCAGAGCTCTCAATATAAGGCAATGCAAAATGTGAACCAAATCAAAGACACAGCGTTTCTTCGTTTGTGTAATAGCAGCCAAGCATAAAAATAAGATCTAAATCTGGTATTGCTGTGATTGCACCGATCCAAGAATAAAGCCGTCTAATCACCTATACCGCACAGTATAAATTAAATAAAAGCAATTCTTGACCTGCTGTCGATTTATTTTTCCTCCTAAAGATCTTACTAATGGCCACTTTACACGTCCCGATATCGGCGTCCAACTCCGATAAAATGTCACGTGGTTTGTGCGTTGGCCCCGATATCGTTCGTACGTTGTATGGTGTAAATGTCCAATATGATGCCCGAACGATGCCAAAACGATATCGGGGAAAAAATTAGCCTGGTCTCCAACGGCCCGATATTGGATGGACGATGTGGCTGGATCGTGCTGTGTAAAGGCCCAACAACGATGTGGAGTACAACTTCTCCTATTCTCTCCCATGTTAAATGGTCGTTCCTGGGTCGGCTGTACAAGGGGGCGTACACATTGCAGTGGCGTTGCCTGCCGATATCGCGCTGTGTAACATCTCCTATGCGATCTTGGAATTCTGCCCAGAAAAAGCGCACTCCCGCGGCGTTGTATTCAATATCGGACCGATGTTGGGACGTGTAAAGTGGCCATTAGGCTCGGCTCCCACTTATCTTGTGCTAAACGCTGATCACTTACACCAGGGATTATGTATAAACATTTGAAATGCTTTGTTCCAGTGTCTCCCTCTGCCTCATTAAAGGGCATTTTCCATAAGGGATTGTGTCTGAATAGTGTCTGGCTTATGATCCGACAGTGTCCCTATTTTTAAGCACAAAAGAGCAGGTGACCACAGGTTTGAGTCTGGAGCAAAGCTGTCGCCTCATTAGTAAATGGATCCACCTTGAGTTTCATATGAACCGTGTGTTTCAGATATATAGGACGTGCTTAGCTTAGAGCACTGAATACATGTGAACTGATGCAAAATGTTATCTAAGGCCGGTTTTACATCACGATTTTGAGGCGTCAGAGTGTAACAGTTTCAAAACAGATGCGATTTGTGCTCCCATGTAGGCCTATGGGCTCTGATTGTGCTCGGATGTGTCCTTTTTGCCATCCGATTTAAGCAGCCTTCTGATTTATTCACGGAGCCAAAATCACAGCTTGCTGCAATTTTGGTGTCCGTGACTAAAATTGGACACCACGGATCCGTGACAGATCCGTGATGGCCCATAGGGCTACACAATGGGAGCCTATGGACATCAGATCCGATGTCGGCTCCGTGATTTATGTACTGAGCCTGCCCAGAGGCAGTGCCCAGTACATAACCCTGCCTGTCCCTGTGTCGCTCCCCGTCTGTCCCTCTTCTATCTCTGCTCCCCCTGTCCTCTCCCCCCTGTCTTATTCCCTGTCCTCTTCCCTCCGGTATCTAAAAAATAAAAAAATCCTCCCAGAGGATACATTAGAGACTGTCGCATGGAGCCAGCGGAAGGTAATGTATCCTCTGGGAGGATTTATTTTTTAGATACCGGAGGGGAGAGGATAGGGGTGATGACAGGGGAGAGCAGGCATAAAAGAGGGACAGATAGAGAAGATGCAGGGAGAAAAGGATCCACATGCATCCTGCATCAAATTGGAAACGGATGGCTATTTGCCATCCGATTGCAGGGATCCGTGGGGATCCTGTCAAAACACGGATCCCCACGGACAGCCAGAAATCGTGATGTGAAACCGGCCTTATGGTGAGAAAAATGATGGGTAATTAAGCTAATTAATATTCACCTTCTTGAGAATGAGTGTAGATCAATATGGTTGAGATTTCTTCAAGGATGAGTGGGTTTGTGGAGTGGGGGTAGTGTGTTAGGAAAGGAGAGGGAAGAGAAAGTCAGTAGATTGAGGTCGGACAGGTAGAGGGGTGGGTTGGAGAGGTTAGTGAAGGAACATAGGTGGGGGAATATGAGGTTGAGTGTGTGGCCATCTTTATGAGTGGCAGAGGAGGACCATTGAGAGAGCCAAAAAGGATGCAGTGAGTGATAGAAGTTTAGAGGCAGCAGGGTGGGGAGTGTCAATGGGGATGTTGAAGTCGCCCATGATGGTAGTGGGGATGTCTGCAGAGAGGAAGTGGAGTAGCCAGGTGGTGAAGTGGTCAAGAAAAGTGGAGAATGATCCTGGGGGGGTGGTAGATAACAGCTAACTGAAGTTTGCAGGGGGAGTAGATACGACAGAGTGTACCTTGAAAGAGGGGAGAATAGCAGAGAGTGGCAGTGGGATTGGGGTACGGGACCAATTGTCAGACAGAAGTAAGCCCATCCCTCCATGCTTGTTGCTAGGGCGGGGGGTATGAGAGAGACTGAGTCCACTATAGGAAAGTGCAGCTGAGGAGGCTGCATCGGGGTGAGCCAGGTTTCAGTTATGCCAATGAATGAGAGATTGTTAGTGGTGAAGAGGTTGTGGATGTAAGAGAGTTTGTTGCAGATGGAGCGAGTGTTCCATAGTGATCCAGGTAGAGGGATTGGGGGAGCTGGGGCTGGTCGAATGGGTATAAGGTTATTAAGGTTGCGGAGTTTAGAGTTGGAGTGTGGGTATCGGTTAAAAGTAACTGGAGATGTGATGAGGGGTCCAGGATTTGGAAATATGTCATCAGCAAGTAGGAGAAACATGGAG
Source organism: Allobates femoralis (assembly GCA_033576535.1). Classification (NCBI taxonomy): domain Eukaryota; kingdom Metazoa; phylum Chordata; class Amphibia; order Anura; family Aromobatidae; genus Allobates; species Allobates femoralis. The sequence continues at coordinate 160,159,934 of JARQOC010000006.1, forward strand.
AGGGTCAGATGGTGGGGCTAGGAGAGGTTACGTGCATGTTTGGAGACAAAGGATTGTATGTTGTATGAGAAGAAATAGTTCTGTGGAGGAGGTGAGGTGGCTGGGCAGGATTCAGGGAGAGAGTATTCATTACTGGGTGTATGGATAAATGGAGTTAGTATGAAAAGAAGAAGTATAGGGGTGAGGGTAAAAATAAGAGGAAATATAGTTGACAGTAACTATGTACTGCAGCACGTAACTATGTACTGCAGCACATAGTGATGAGGTGCAGCAGGGGTGAGAAGCAGCCATGGTAGCAGATGCTGCCAGTTATCAGATGCAGTGAAGAGATGTGTGGTAGCGATGAAGTTGTGTCAAGTCAGGACCAAGTCTATAACACATAGGGATGAGGTATGGCACGGGATGAGATGCAGACAGGGGTCTGATGTAGCCAGGGATTAAATGCAGTGGAAGGATGTGTGATGGTGATGAAGTTGTGCAAAGTCAGGACTGCATGCGCAAGTGCAGCCAGGGATCTGATGCAGTCAGGGATTAGATGCAGCCAGGAGTCAGATGCAGCTAGGGATCAGGTGCAACCAGGGATCAGATGCAGCTTGAAATCAGATGCAGCCAGGGGTCAGGTGCAGCTAGGGATCAGATGCAGCCAGGGGTATGGTATAGCCAGGGATCAGATGTAGCCGGGGATCAGGTGTGGCCGGGGATCAGATGCAGCTGGGGGTCAGCAGCAGCAAGAGATGAGCGGTGGTGATGAATCAATGCCAGGGTGTAGGCTGTTGGCGTTGTGCTGCTGGTGCAGTCATTCGGCAGGGGCAGGTGCGTGGCAAGCCTGTCGGCTTGTACTGTAAGGTGCTTCCCTGGGCCTGTGTCTTTGGTGCAGGGACAGGGATGTAGGAGATAGGAGGGGTCGTGGCCAGAGCTAAGAAGCTCCGGGATGCAGAGGTAGTAGTATAAGTGGACGGGCCAGTATAGAGGTACAGCCGGGGCGGGCCATTACTGAAGATGAACGGAACTGCCAAGCCAGGCCGGGGAGCAGACTGGAAGCGGGGGACCCGCTTGCGGCCATCACAGTTGCAGCTGGGAAGGGGTTCGGCAGGTTCGGGCGGTGCTCGCCAGGGGGGTCCAGTGACTTCTCGGCCCGGAGGTTGGTGGATGGGCTTCTGTCAGGGATAGATGTAGGCTGGCGGCCTTAAGATGGGAGGGGGGGACAGTACCTGCAGAGTGGTCTTCAGTGGCCTCATGAACTAGCCAGAGGAAAAGGGGCACAGCTATGTGTGCCTCAGTGGTGCCCCAACGAGATAGGGCTACGATAGAGGCGATGAGAGGTGCCACATTTGTGGGATGGTAGAGATTAGGGCAGGATGGTAGGAGCCCTGTGGCACACGTGCCTCTCATACCACGGCCATATTGATACTTTTATTTAGCAGCTATGCAAACTCCCTTAGTATGTATTATTTTCAGGGTATGTCTTAATTTCGGGGAAATAGGGTAGATTCTCCAGCTTCTCCATGGAGTGCACGCTTGCCATTCCCGCATGCTGCAGTGTGATGACCTCATCACAGTGCTGCACACTGGGCCGCGGAACGACTATGTTTTCCAGACGCAATTAAAGGTAAAGTGCCAGTCCTCCGGCGGCCATAGGACTGCCTTGGGACTGGCCAGGGCAGACTGCCGTGCAGTGACAGAGATATACATCCACGGGGACACACATCCATGTGAAGCAGGCGCTGGGGTCAGGGGACGGCGGGCCTGGTCATGACCCTTATGAGCCCGATCGTTACGTCCTGCCTGGAAGGAGCTCATACATCCAGATGTAGTCACTAATATGTACCAGGAAGCAGCCCCCACTGTGTAGTGTCTTAAGTGGTGAACCAGCTAGAGACTGTATGGCCTGCAGTAAGGACCTGGAAGGAGACCATACATTCTGATGTAGCCACTAGTATACACCTGCAAGGAGCCTGTATTCTCTAGTGTCTTCAGTAGTGAACCAGCTAGACTGTATAGGCTTCAGTCAGGACCTGGAAGGAGCTTGTATTCTCTACTGTATAGGCTACAGTCAGGACCTGCAATTAGCCTGTACTCTCTAGCGTCTTCATTAGTGAAGCAGCTATACAGTATGGGCTGCAGTCAGGACCTGCAAGGAGCCTGTACATTCTGATGTAACCACTAATATATACCTGGAAGGAGCCTGTATTCTCTAGTGTCTTCAGTTGTGAAGAAGCTAGACAGTATGGGCTGCAGTCAGGACCTGGATGGAGCCTGTACATTCTGATGTAACCACTAATATATACCTGGAAGGAGCCTGTATTCTCTAGTGTCTTCAGTTGTGAAGAAGCTAGACAGTATGGGCTGCAGTCAGGACCTGGATGGAGCCTGTATTGTCTACTGTATAGGCTGCAGTCAGGACCTGCAATTAGCCTGTACTCTTTAGCGTGTGCATTAGTGAAGCTGCTAGACAGTATGGGCTGCAGTCAGGACCTGCAAGGAGCCTGTACATTCTGATGTAACCACTAATATATTACCTGGAAGGAGCCTGCATTCTCTAGTGTCTTCAGTTGTGAGGAAGCTAGACAGTATGGGCTGCAGTCAGGACCTGGATGGAGCCTGTATTGTCTACTGTATGGGCTGCAGTCAGGACCTGCAATTAGCCTGTACTCTCTAGCGTCTTCATTAGTGAAGCTGCTAGACTGTATGGGCTGCAGTCAGGACCTGGATGGAGCCTGTATTGTCTACTGTATAGGCTGCAGTCAGGACCTGCAATTAGCCTGTACTCTCTAGCGTGTGCATTAGTGAAGCTGCTAGACTGTATAGGATGCAGTCAGGACCTGGAAGGAGCCTGTATTCTCTATTGTATAGGCTGCAGTCAGGACCTGCAATTAGTCTGTATTCTCTAGCGTGTGCATAAGTGAAGCAGCTAAACTGTATAGGCTGCAGTCAGGACCTGCAAGGAGCCTGTACATTCTGATGTAACCACTAATATATACCTGGAAGGAGCCTGTACTCTCTAGCGTCTTCATTAGTAAAGCAGCTATACTGTATGGGCTGCAGTCAGGACCTGCAAGGGGCCTGTACATTCTGATGTAACCACTAATATATACCTGGAAGGAGCCTGTATTCTCTAGTGTCTTCAGTTGTGAAGAAGCTAGACAGTATGCACTGCAGTCAGAACCTGGATGGAGCCTGTATTGTCTACTGTATGGGCTGCAGTCAGGACCTGCAATTAGCCTGTACTCTCTAGCGTCTTCAATAGTGAAGCAGCTAGACAGTATGGGCTGCAGTCAGGACCTGCAAGGAGCCTGTACATTCTGATGTAACCACTAATATATACCTGGAAGGAGCCTGCATTCTCTAGTGTCTTCAGTTGTGAGGAAGCTAGACAGTATGGGCTGCAGTCAGGACCTGGATGGAGCCTGTATTGTCTACTGTATGGGCTGCAGTCAGGACCTGCAATTAGCCTGTACTCTCTAGCGTGTGCATTAGTGAAGCTGCTAGACTGTATAGGCTGCAGTCAGGACCTGGAAGGAGCCTGTATTCTCTACTGTATAGGCTGCAGTCAGGACCTGCAATTAGTCTGTATTCTCTAGCGTGTGCATAAGTGAAGCAGCTAAACTGTGTAGGCTGCAGTCAGGACCTGCAAGGAGCCTGTACATTCTGATGTAACCACTAATATATACCTGGAAGGAGCCTGTACTCTCTAGCGTCTTCATTTGTAAAGCAGCTATACTGTATGGGCTGCAGTCAGGACCTGCAAGGGGCCTGTACATTGTGATATAACCACTTATATAAACCTGGAAGGAGCCTGTATTCTCTAGCGTCTTCATTAGTGAAGCAGCTATACTGTATGGGCTGCAGTCAGGACCTGCAAGGAGCCTGTACATTCTGCTGTAACCACTAATATAAACCTGGAAGGAGCCTGTATTCTCTAGCGTCTTCACTAGTGAAGCAGCTAGACTGTATGGGCTGCAGTCAGGACCTGGAAGGAGCCTGTACATTCTGCTGTAACCACTAATATAAACCTGGAAGGAGCCTGTATTCTCTAGCGTCTTCACTAGTGAAGCAGCTAGACTGTATGGGCTGCAGTCAGGACCTGGAAGGAGCCTGTACATTCTGCTGTAACCACTAATATAAACCTGGAAGGAGCCTGTATTCTCTAGCGTCTTCATTAGTGAAGCAGCTAGACTGTATAGGCTGCAGTCAGGACCTGCAAGGAGCCTGTACATTCTGCTGTAACCACTTATATCAGTGGTGGGGAACGTCCGGCCCCCGGGCCGGATCCGGCCCGCCACGTTATCTCATCCGGCCCGCCAGGGCCGGGACGACAGCTAGGCGATCGACCGCCGCCCGGCCCTGGCGAGGAGAAGCTGCGGCAGCTAGCTAGCGGTGGGCGCCGCCATGTTCTTTGTGGCTGGCGCCCACTAACTGTACAGCCGGTCAATAGAGGTTGAGACCTCTACACAATGGCCGCGGTCTCCAATTAGCCGCGGCCATTTTGTTGAAGTCTCAGCTTCCACCGAGCGGCTGTACTGTTAGTGGGCGCCGGCCACAAAGAACATGGCGGCGCCCACCGCTAGCTGCCGCAGGCCCGCAGCTACTCCCCGCAGGCAGCGTCCTGCAGATGTGCCCTCCGGGCTCCGGCACCCCTGCTCCACATCCACAGCTCAATGGTAAGTTTTGCTGGAGGCTGTGGGGGAGGCTGTGAAGGAGGCTGTGAGGGAGGCTGTGAGGGAGGCTATGAAGGAGGCTGTGAGGGAGGCTGTGGGGGAGACAGGAAGGCTGTGGGGGAGGCAGGGAGGCTGTGAGGGAGGCTGTGGGGGAGGCTGTGGGGGAGACAGGGAGGCTGTGGGGGAGACAGGGAGGCTGTGAGGGAGACAGGGAGGCTGTGAGGGAGGCTGTGGGGGAGACAGGGAGGCTGTGGGGGAGACAGGGAGGCTGTGAGGGAGGCTGTGGGGGAGACGGAGGCTGTGGGGGAGACAGGGAGGCTGTGGGGGAGGCAGGGAGGCTGTGAGGGAGGCTGTGGGGGAGACAGGGAGGCTGTGGGGGAGGCTGTGAGGGAGGCTGTGAGGGAGGCTATGAAGGAGGCTGTGAGGGAGGCTGTGGGGGAGACAGGAAGGCTGTGGGGGAGGCAGGGAGGCTGTGAGGGAGGCTGTGGGGGAGGCTGTGGGGAGGACAGGGAGGCTGTGGGGGAGACAGGGAGGCTGTGAGGGAGACGGAGGCTGTGAGGGAGGCTGTGGGGGAGACAGGGAGGCTGTGGGGGAGACAGGGAGGCTGTGAGGGAGGCTGTGGGGGAGACGGAGGCTGTGGGGGAGACAGGGAGGCTGTGGGGTAGGCTGTGAGGGAGGCTGTGAGGGAGGCTGTGGGGGAGGCTGTGGGGGAGACAGGGAGGCTGTGAGGGAGGCTGTGGGGGAGACGGAGGCTGTGGGGGAGACAGGGAGGCTGTGGGGGAGACAGGGAGGCTGTGGGGTAGGCTGTGGGGGAGACAGGGAGGCTGTGGGGGAGGCTGTGAGGGAGGCTGTGGGGGAGACAGGGAGGCTGTGGGGGAGGCTGTGAGGGAGGCTGTGGGGGAGACAGGGAGGCTGTGGGTGAGACAGGGAGGCTGGCCCCCCGTGTACACGTGTGTCGTGTGCCTCAGGCCCCCGTGTACCCGTGTGTCGTGCGCCTCTGGCCCCCATGTACCCGTGCGCCTCTGGCCCCCATGTACCCGTGCGCCTCTGGCCACCTTGTACCGGTGCGCGAATTTATACGGCCCGCGAATGATATTCTAAATTTCCAAATGGCCCTTTGCAGAGAAAAGGTTCCCCACCCCTGACTTATATAAACCTGGAAGGAGCCTGTATTCTCTAGCGTCTTCATTAGTGAAGCAGCTAGACTGTATGGGCTGCAGTCAGGACCTGCAAGGAGCCTGTACATTGTGATATAACCACTTATATAAACCTGGAAGCAGCCTGTATTCTCTAGCATCTTCAGTAGTGAGGGTGCTAGACTGTATAGGCTGCAGTCAGGACCTGCAAGGGGCCTGTATTCTCTAGCATCTTCAGTAATGAGGGTGCTAGACTGTATAGGCTGCAGTCAGGACCTGCAAGCAGCCTGTATTCTCTAGCATCTTCAGTAGTGAGGGTGCTAGACTGTATAGGCTGCAGTCAGGACCTGCAGGCAGCCTGTATTCTCTAGCATCTTCAGTAGTGAGGGTGCTAGATTGTATAGGCTGCAGTCAGGACCTGCAAGGAGCCTGTATTCTCTAGACTCAACCCACTCCACATATATGGCTGCTCTGTGCTTACAGGACCTGTGGTGATGTCACATGGAGGGGAGGAGTCAGGGGTCACATGATCAGCTCCTCAGTGTATGCAGGACTCTGCTGTGCTGGGTGTTATGGTGATGGATAGGGTGAAGTTTATGTGTGGGGTCAGGAGGGATTTATAATGTGGATGTAGCAGAGTCAAGTGTGTACGGAGTGTACAGAAAGGAGCCGTGTGTGTGCGACGTGTACAGAGAGGAACCGTGTGTGTACGACAAGTACAGAGAGGAATCGTGTGTGTACGATGTGTATGGAGAGGAGCCGTGTGTGTACGATGTGTACAGAGAGGAGCCGTGTGTGTATGGAGCGGAGTCGAGTGTATACAAGGTGTACAGAGAGGAGAGGAGCTGTGTGTGTGCAACATGTACAAGGTGTACGGAGCGGAGCTGAGTTTGCACGATGTGTTCAGTGGGGAGATGTGTGTACGAGCTTTATGGAGCGGAGCCATGTGTGTACGATGTGTGCAGAGGGCAGCCGTGTGTGTACGGAGGGGAGCCGTATGTGTTTAGTGTGTACGGAGGGGAGCCGTGTGTGTACAATGTGTACGGAGGGGAGCCGTATGTGTATAGTGTGTATGGAGGGGAGCTGTGTGTGTACAATGTGTACGGAGGGGAGCAGTGTGTGTACGGAAGGGAGCCGTGTGTGTACAATGTGTACAGAGGGGAGCCGTGTGTGTACAATGTGTACAGAGGGGAGCCGTGTGTGTACAATGTGTACGGAGGGGAGCCGTATGTGTATAGTGTGTATGGAGGGGAGCTGTGTGTGTACAATGTGTACGGAGGGGAGCAGTGTGTGTACAGAAGGGAGCCGTGTGTGTACAATGTGTACAGAGGGGAGCCGTGTGTATACAATGTGTACGGAGGGGAGCCGTGTGTATACAATGTGTACGGAGGGGAGCCGTGTGTGTACAGTGTGTACAGAGGGGTGCATTGTGTGTACAGTGTGTACAGAGGTGAGCCATGTGTGTACAGTGTGTACGGAAGGGAGCAGTGTGTGTACAGTGTGTACAGAGGGGAGCCGTGTGTGTACAATGTGTACGGAGGGGAGCCGTATGTGTATAGTGTGTATGGAGGGGAGCTGTGTGTGTACAATGTGTATGGAGGGGAGCAGTGTGTGTACAGAAGGGAGCCGTGTGTGTACAATGTGTACAGAGGGGAGCCGTGTGTATACAATGTGTACGGAGGGGAGCCGTGTGTATACAATGTGTACGGAGGGGAGCCGTGTGTGTACAGTGTGTACGGAGGGGAGCCGTGTGTGTACAGTGTGTACAGAGGGGTGCATTGTGTGTACAGTGTGTACAGAGGGGAGCCATGTGTGTACAGTGTGTACGGAAGGGAGCAGTGTGTGTACAGTGTGTACAGAGGGGAGCCGTGTGTGTACAATGTGTACGGAGGGGAGCCGTATGTGTATAGTGTGTATGGAGGGGAGCTGTGTGTGTACAATGTGTACGGAGGGGAGCAGTGTGTGTACGGAAGGGAGCCGTGTGTGTACAATGTGTACAGAGGGGAGCCGTTTGTATACAATGTGTACGGAGGGGAGCCGTGTGTGTACAGAGGGGAGCATTGTGTGTACAGTGTGTACAGAGGGGAGCCATGTGTGTACGGAAGGGAGCAGTGTGTGTACAGTGTGTACAGAGGGGAGCCATGTGTGTACAGTGTGTACGGAAGGGAGCAGTGTGTGTACAGTGTGTACAGAGGGGAGCCGTGTGTGTACAGTGTGTACAGAGGGGAGCCATGTGTGTGTACAATGTGTACAGAGGGGAGCTGTGTGTGTACAGTGTGTACAGAGGGGAGCCGTGTGTGTACAGTGTGTATGGAGGGGAGCCGTGAGTGTACAGTGTGTATGGAGGGGAGCCGTGTGTGTACTGAGGGGAGCCGTGTATGTACAAGGAATACAGAGCGAAGTCATGTGTGTATGAGGTGTACGGAGTGGAGCTGTGTGTGTACATGGTGTACGGAGTGAAGTCATGTGTGTACAATGTGTACAAAGGCGTATGGGGTAAAGCTGTATGTGTACGGAGGAGAGCCGTATGTGTACGGAGGGGAACCATGTTTGTACTAGGTGTACTGAGCGGAGCCATGTGTGTATGATGTGCATTGAGGAGAGCCATGTGTGTGTGGCGCCCTGCTCTTGCAGGTAACCACAGATCTCTCTAATGCACAGCTGGGTTTCCACAGCAGGTACCTACTACAAACAACACCTTCCACCCCGACACAGTGGGAGGAGCCCAACTTGCTGCCCTTAGGCAAGATCCCCTATATATACTGCTGCTGGGGAAGGAGCTAGTCAGAGTGTGGGCAGACGGTAGAAGAGCTGCAAGGAAGTCCTGGTGGTCGGTGCTGCGTTCAGGCCCGAGCCAGTGATCCGGAGTGGCCCTTCAGCGTCCCACAAGCCTAAGTGGGACTGAATAACAGTGAGAGAAGATTGTGGTCAGTTTGTAGGAGCGCTCAGAGTGGGAAGAAAAGATTGTGGAGACTAATGGAGCACAAACCTCCTTTATTCATAACACCAATACACGTTTCTACAGCGACCTGCTGTCTTCCTCAGTTGGATTTACAGGGGAGTGGTCTAAATCACAGATTAAATAGTAGCCTTGACCAATCAATGTAAAAACATTTTTAACCCTTTCCTAAGCACAGGTGTAATGCATATATAGGATGCAATAGCTATTCTAACTAACAAAATATATTAAAAAAATTATTACATCCTTAAAAACATATAATGTATACAAAAACATTAAAATATAATCCACCCTATTTATACATTCATTTGAAACTCAGAGAAAGTAAAAAGGAGATACACCCCAATACCCATATGAAGCATATAATCAATTATAAATTAAAACCATGTGTGACCACAGTGTCATATAAATCAGTGTGCTATACAAAAAAAAATGATGTGAAAATTGCAATAAATGCATAGTATAAATATATGAGCATATGCCACATATTTCTATATAAAATACAATACAGTATATAAATAATGTGAATTTAAAGTGAAAAATGCATAGTGCAAAAACAAAAAAAAAACACGTGCTAGACCTAATCATGATTAAAAAACTAACCATAAACACATATTATAATGATCCAATAAGTCATAAAGGCAATATAATATCAATATATCCTTATATTTATAACATAAACATAATATAATTATCATATATTTACTATATTTTATTTTTTACTTTTTTTTTTCTTCTCTCTATCTCTAGGGGGATGTTCTTTTACTCTCATGATTAAAATAAAAACAATCACAAAAACCTTTTCATCAAAAATCTTGCTAAAATCACATATATATAGTAAAACATAAATCCAACTATGGAAATTTACTGGGACCAAACATTATCTGCCATCTGCTCTTTTCATTAGTCAGGGGACCCTACCTTACAGATCACTCATCCTTTTATCACATTATCAATAGTCAAATTTAAACCCTCCGGACTCAAAGTACCCAATTTGAAAATCCAATAACTTTCTTTATTGACCAGCCTAATCTATTCCTCATACCTTCTGGTATCTGGTCAATAATTATGAGTGTCATGAATTTTGGATCTTTTTGATGTGTTGTAAGAAAATGTTTTGATACACTATGTAGCAGGAAGCCCTTACGAATGTTTGACCGATGCTTATTTAAACGTGCATGCATTTCATGCACTGTACGACCCACATATTGTAGGCCGCACGTACATTGTAAGAGGTATATCACATAACTCGAATGACAATCCACATTGCAACTTATGTCATATTTTTCCCTGTGGTATGGGAATAAAAGAACGTGGCTCCCTCTCCCATAGTAGGGCAGCACATACATTTAGCTGCTTTACATGGATAACAGCCATATGTATTGTTTGTAGATTCTATTACTCTCCTTTCTACTTTACTTACTTTAACTGCTGTGTTACTGAGTGCCACCATGCTTCGTAAATTACGATTTTTCCAATACACCACACTGGGTTTATTAGGTATATGAGTAGAAAGCACTGGATCTCCCTTCAACACCAATAGCATTCAAGCACACTCAGGTAGAAAGTCGGTCCATATAATAACCTTTTATTTTATTTTTTTTTTTATAAATAGCCACCTGGATCTGGCAATATGGATTTTCTTATGGTAAACAGAGATTTTAAGAGGGAGCAATTAATTTCTGAGGCAATAGGGGAAATTTCTATGAATATGAGCAGCGTGGGTGATAATTCAGAGTATGGTTCCTTGGATGAGGCAGATAAAAAGCATATGTTTGACTTGTTCTTAGAATTTGAAAACAAATGTAAAATAGAGATCATGAATCATTTGGACACCATGTTCATGAAGCGTTACCTTCAGAACAGAATGGTGCCCAAGGGATTACGTCCCAAATGTGGGATGATTATATCTTAAAGTGTTCATTGGGTATGATGGAGCTCCTGATCACCAAGAGACAATCATTTGCTGATAACGCCCGGGGTGAGATTAGATCCTTGAAAGAGAGTCTGGATCTTTACTCTCTATCAAAAGAGTTTCAAGAACATGACCCTATACTAAAAGTGATACTTCAAAAGTTTGAGGATGATATTATTAGAAAAAAGACAGGAAAATTTATGCGAGATAGAAAGGAACCATTGAATACAATAGAACCAATGGATACGATTCCTGAGAAAAACCAAGAAGGTCTTATAGAGGATATGAGTCATTTTAATAATAGGGAGTCCCCTAAAGGATCACTAGTTGGTGAAGTGAGTCTATTAAAAACGAGAGAACAAAGGGATAATTATGAAAGACATAGAAAAACATTAAAATGTCTTTCAAAGAATACACAAGCAAAACTGAACAATATAAATATGAATAATAATAATAATAAAAAATTTTTTGATCAGAGTAAATCACCGGTTAGGGGTGAGAAATTAGAATCCTCTTTGAATATAGTTAATATACCACCTTTTTTCTTCTTTCAATTGTCTTTTTATTGAAAATGAAATAAACATACAATCCAAAACATTTGAATAATATTAAATCAAATTTGAATCAATAAATACATGTATACAAAAGCACATTAATCAGGACATAAGTTTGCGTAAGTTCAGCTTCAATAATTCAGCGTCCTGCCATTGCCTCTTACAAGGCGTCTCTGTAGCTGACATCTGAAAATATTAGGCAGTCCATTCAACAGATTAATTAATAGCTAACAATATAATTATTTATTGCAACAAACAAGTCAAAATAAAAGAACATCAGAGTAAAAAGTAAAAGAAGAAAAAGAGGGGGCGAGAGAAGAGAAAAAGAAAGGGTGGTGGGGTAGAAGGGGAGGGGGGAAAGCAGCTCTGAGGACTAAATCATCAGGTAATTTTGTTTCATAGTTCCGCTGGGACCATATGAATTAATGTATCCTGTGAGTAGCCCTGAATTGTATCCACGGATTCCACAACTCACTGAACACTTTTTGTTTGTTCTCTACTGTGGCTATAGTTTCTGCCACGCGATACAGAGAATCAAGTTTTCCGTGCAACTGTTCAATGGTAGGAATATCAGTAGATTTCCATAACGTCGGTATTAATAACTTTGCAGCTGCAATGAAATTTTGCGCTAATAAAGATGCACGTTTATTCTCATGCCAGAGAGGGAAATTTAGCAATGCTATCTCTGGTGTCACATCGAGCACCTTTTTCAGCACTTCTTGAATGAATGTTTCCACCTCACTCCAAAATTGGCGGATTTTTGGACATGTCCACCAAATATGTAAATATACCACCTTTAATAGGTAACAGTGTGGACTCTAATGTGGCATTAGATTTTGGCTTGAAAGATAAAGGGTTAATTGTTGGAAGTCAGGATGATTATTCACTTTTCACTTTACATCCAGTAACCCATACTGTTTCACAAAGTTCACAAGAAATCTTTCCTAGTCTTATTGAATTTAATATGGCACCAAATATATTGATTAATCAAGCTAACAACACTATGAGGGAGACTCCTGTGTCATTAGATTAAGGACTCACAACTGTGGATGCCTTTCCAGAAGATATATAGACTTCTTCTCAATCTTTGAACTTGGCTTCACTAATAGAGAATTCAAGTAATTCTGAACCCTCTGTGGTTATTTTGAATAGTGCACAGACAACGTTGGGCTCACAAACTATACAGGAGACTTCAGACAATTTAACGCTTCCAATCAGTCCAAAAGTAGATGAATTAGTAGAGTGCAATCAGGAATTTGACCACTCCATATCTGCACCTTTGTTGACCAATAATTCTCTGCTACCTACCCTCAATATACCAATTCTGGTAACCAGTTGTGAACTTGAAAGATTTCAAAAACGCACAGTTTTTTCGGTCGGTTCCGGGGGCCAAGCAAAAAGAAAAAGACAAAGAGGAGGGCGAAGGATTACAAAGAGAAAATTGCCCAATAGAACAGAGGTCGGTTACGAAGAAGACAAAAGCAAAGGTTTACATACCTTGGGGGCCATTAATTTGGATCCAAAAACTAGTGGAATATTTAATATCTCTAAATATATATTGAGTGAAGGGGAAATTTCCCTGTTGATAAAGGGGTTATCCTTTTGTCCCAATGCCTCATTGAATAGTTTTAGACTATATTTGGATCTGGATGATTTCTTTAGAAAATTAACAATCAAACATAATTTTATTCTTGAAGACAGAAATAAAAATGCAACCTGTCCTATTGAAAATGATTCGATGAAATTGAGCGGAGATCAGGATGATGGATTAGACCCTTTTTTACATGTCCCGGTAATAGGTAGTTCAAACATTTTTTACCCACTGTATCATAAGGGAGCACACTTGGAAGCTTTCCAACAATTAGTATTGAAAGATTTACGATCTATTCAATGTGATAAAAAGTTTGATAATTTAAATAGGAAAGAAAGGGAAGCCATAATATCATTAAAGAGCAATAAAGATATTATCATCAAAAATGCAGATAAAGGAGGTGGTGTGGTGGTAATGGATAGAGTATGGTATGTAAAGGAGGGTGAAAGAATCCTGGGTGATGATGATTATTATCAAAAAGTAGATTCAGACCCTTCCATATCAATATTCTTACGTTACAAGAATATGGTGAAGGATGCTTTTGGGAGGGGTATCTTGAACAAATTGGAAAAAAGGTTTTTGGATATACCAAGTTTTAAGGTCCCTTTCTTTTACTTCCTTCCCAAATTACATAAGTGTACCACCAACCCCCCCCCCGGTCGGCCAATTATTTCGGGGATCGATTCAATAACTTCAAACCTTTCACATTACGTTGCTTCTTTAAAAATATGTAGTGGGTCTAGATTCTTATCTTAAGGACTCCTCAACCCTGATTCAGTTGGTAAGTGAGCTCCCATCTTGTCAAAATTGTATATTTATAATTTTAGATGTGACGGCCTTATACAATAATATTTCCCATAATTTGGGTCTGTTGGCAGTGGAACATTTTTTAAATTTAGATGGTGCTATGCCAAAGGAACAAAAGAAATTAATTTTAAACGGCAATTGATTTCATTTTGAATAACAATATTTTTTCCTTTGAGGGTTCCATATATAAACAAACGAGGGGCTGTGCGATGGGGACGAGATTCGCCCCGAGTTATGCAAATTTATACATGGGATATTTTGAATCCGTCTTCATCGCACAGTCCCCTCGAACGCAGGGGCATGTTGTATTCTACCGTCGTTACATTGATGATTTGATCTTTATTTGGGATGGGTCGAGTTCTAGTGCTATAGAATTCTATGAAGAGTTGAATAAAAATCCCTGGGGCCTTACATTTACAATGGCGAGTTCTACCAATAACATACAGTTCTTGGACCTGGTGTTGAAATTTGATGATCTGGGGAGGGTGTCCACCTCTACTCATTTTAAACCAGTAGATATCAATAGTTACTTGAGGTTTAACAGTGGACACCTCCCCAGATGGATCAAGAACATTCCGTGTGGACAATATTGGCGAATTCGTAAGAATTGTACTCAAGAATGCGATTTCTTTATGGAATCAGATGTTTTGAGGAGAAGATTTTGCCAAAAAGGATACCCCAAAAAATTGTTGACCGATGCATTTAATAAAGTGAAGGGGTATTCACAAGAATCTTGTATACCTAAGAATCAATCCACAAAAAACAGGGCCTCTGATTTGGGTAGGAAGGATTGGAGTTTAATTACCACCTTTAACCAATCTAGGAAGAGCATTGGAAGGTTGCTTGAACGCTATTGGTGCGTGTTGAAGGGAGATCTAGTGCTTTCTACTCATATACCTAATAAACCCAGTGTGGTGTATCGGAAAAATCGTAATTTACGAAGCATGGTGGCACTCAGTAACACAGCACTTAAAGTAGACGGAAGAGTAATAGAATCAACAAACAATACATATGGCTGTTATCCATGTAAAGCAGCTAAATGTATGTGCTGCCCTACTATGGGAGAGGGAGCCACGTTCTTTTATTCCCACACCACAGGGGAAAAATATTACATAAGTTGCAATGTGGATTGTCATTCGAGTTATGTGGTATATCTCTTACAATGTACGTGCGGCCTACAATATGTGGGTCGTACAGTGCATGAAATGCATGCACGTTTAAATAAGCATCGGTCAAACATTCGTAAGGGCTTCCTGCTACATAGTTTATGAAAATATTTTCTTACAACACACCAAAAAGATCCAAAATTCATGACACTTAAAATTATTGACCAGATACCAGAGGGTATGGAGAATAGATTTGCGAGACTGGTCAACAAAGAAAATTCTTGGATTTTCAAATTGGGTACTTTGAGTCCGGAGGGTTTAAATTTGACTATTGATAAAGTGATAAAAGGATGAGTGATCTGTAAGGTAGGGTCCCCTGACTAATGAAAAGAGCAGATGGCAGATAATGTTTGGTCCCAGTAAATTTCCATAGTTGGATTTATGTTTTACTATATATATGTGATTTTAGCAAGATTTTTGATGAAAAGGTTTTTGTGATTGTTTTTATTTTAATCATGAGAGTAAAAGAACATCCCCCTAGGGCAGATAATGTTTGGTCACAGTAAATTTCCATAGATGGATTTATGTTTTACTATATAGATATATGTATATATACATATATATATATATGTATATATATTTTTTTTACATATTTTTATATATATTTTATATATATTTTTTAAGTGATTTTAGCAACAAAGTTTTTGATAAAAAGGTTTTTGTGATTGTTTTTATTTTAATCATGAGAGTAAGGGACCGCTTTACACACACCAACTTCTGTGTCCAACTTCTGAACAGATTATATTTGTACACAGCCACAAAATGGAACAATGTGTCCATGATTTATATATATATACTAGCTGTGAGCCCGATGCAAATGCATCGGGTGTCTAGAATATGTTTATTGTTTTTTTAAAGATTTTTAAATAAATAATCGCATCATCAATAGCAATAATATTAGCAATAGCATTATTATTAGCAGTAATAGCAGTATTAATAGCATTATTAGCAGTATTATGAGCATTAATAACAGTATTAAGAGCATATAGAAAGTATAGGGGGACTTGCGGCAGGTGCGGCGGCTGAGGTAGCGACTCGCAATGGCCTCGCGGCCATTGCTCGCGCTACCTCAGTGGTAAATCGCTAAGTTTGTGGCCGAGCCTCTGGTTCTATTTTCGGTCAGCGACTCGCAATGGCCGCTTCGCGGCCATTGCTCGCGCGTGGTGACGTCACTTAGTGACAAAGCCACGGCGTTTTCGGGGTCCGACACGAAAATGCCTACGGCAATTATAGAGTAGATATACTGCAGAGTGCCATAACCCCTGTCCTGTATATATATATATATCTACTCTATAATTGCCGTAGGCAAAATCGTGTCGGACCACGAAATCACCGTGGCTTTGTCACTATGTGACGATGGTGCCGGGGGGGGGAGTGGCGGGATTGTGTCGGGGGGCAGGATGGCAGGTGTGCAGGATGGAGCCGGGGGGCGGGGCAGGATGGAGGCGGAGGGGGGGGCAGGATGGCAGGTGTGCAGGATGGAGCCGGGGGGCGGGGCAGGATGGAGGCGGACACACATACATCATGCACACAGGACACACATACATCATGCACACAGGACACACATACATCATGCACACAGGACACACATGTATCATGGACACATCACACACATGCATCATGCACACAGCACACACATGCATCATGCACACAGCAGACACATACACCATGCACACAGGACACACATACACCATGCACACAGGACACACATACATCATGCACACAGGACACACATACATCATGCACAGAGGACACACATGCATCATGCACACAGGACACACATACATCATGCACACAGCACACACATGCATCATGCACACAGGACACACATACATCATGCACACAGGACACACATACATCATGCACACAGGACACACATACATCATGCACACAGGACACACATACATCATGCACACAGGACACACATACATCATGCACACAGGACACACATACATCATGCATACAGGACACACATACATCATGCACACAGGACACACATACATCATGCACACAGCACACACATGCATCATGCACACAGCACACACATGCATCATGCACACAGCACACACATGCATCATGGACACAGCACACACATGCATCATGGACACAGCACACACATGCATCATGGACACAGCACACACATGCATCATGGACACATCACACACATGCATCATGCACACAGCACACACATGCATCATGCACACAGCACACACATGCACCATGCACACAGCACACACATGCACCATGCACACAGGACACACATGCACCATGCACACAGCACACACATGCACCATGCACACAGCACACACATGCACCATGCACACAGGACACACATGCACCATGCACACAGGACACACATGCACCATGCACACAGGACACACATGCATCATGCACACAGGACACACATGCATCATGCACACAGGACACACATACATCATGCACACAGGACACACATACATCATGCACACAGGACACACATACATCATGCACACAGGACACACATACATCATGCACACAGGACACACATACATCATGCACACAGGACACACATACATCATGCACACAGCACACACATGTATCATGGACACATCACACACATGCATCATGCACACAGGACACACATACATCATGCACACAGGACACACATACATCATGCACACAGGACACACATACATCATGCACACAGGACACACATACATCATGCACACAGGACACACATACATCATGCACATGTGGCGCCCCTGCGGGTATTAGCCACAGTATAAGATCATAATAGTTGCACTCACTTAGAAAGCCAAGCCACTGCACTACCACCTTTGGCCAGTAGGGGGAGCTCCAGAGACACCAGAGACTTCCCTAGAGATAAAACACTGGTTTGAGGTAAATTTTCAGACAGTTGGAGCCACGAGCCCAGAGTGACAGGAGCTGCATTGAGTTCCTGAGGACTGGCTGACAATTTCCAGGGCCAAGCCATCGGTCTGAGGAGGAGAAAACTGATAAGAGGAACACTTTCAGAATCGGGTAGCATCATTATCTACCCTAGATAAAAAGCGCAGATACGGATACCGGATCCGTGGCTGCATTAGTTATATACAATACAGCAACCGGAAAACGTGAGGTAACAACAAGCTTCACAGGGCCAGACACAGCAACATACTAAGAGTTCAGCAGTACTCCCGGAGGGGGTAAGCAAAGAGAGACAAAGGACTCAAGTTGCCTGTTGAGTGGGACCCAGAGAGGACAGATTTGGGCCGGCAGCGAGTTCACACACGGCAGCAGGGCCACATAGACAGCGCAAGCAGGAGGTAAAGGACCCGGTGGGGCCTGAGCAACTGAACCCCTATTGCAGACTCCGGAGACGGGACTTGTTGTATTATAGTTTGGTTGAAAGTAAACCAGTTAAACCTCATCTGTGCCTCAGCCTCTGATTTAACAGCTACCATCTATCCAGGATTGGGACCATCACCGCTGAGAGAATTTGCTGTGAATCACGTAAGTGTCTGTGCCCTTAACATCTCTCACCATACTTCCATCTTCATCCATCATTAACTTTAACATCACCTGTCCAGGGGACCCTACAGCCCTACCCGGAAAAGGGCTATACCATCTCAGCTGCCTCTCACCATCATCCCCTGGCCAGTACAAGGCAGCGGTGGCCATATATAGCCACATTATTCTGGGTGGCGTCACGACAATAACATCTACAAACTTTATAAACTATATAAACTTCTAAATCCCCTGTAAATACCCCCCTTTAGGAGTGTGCCAGCCTGGGGCCACAGCCTGGGTCCAGCCACCAGTGACTCCCCCAAGGAAAGGGACCCTGCGCCGGGTATCCCGGTCCCCTAAGCTGGGCGGCACATCTCTCTTTGGCGTCACGAACAGGATTCACCATGCCTGGTTAAATCGGGTACTGTGTGCCGTGATTAATGCCGAAAATTGTGAGAAAATCCGAGAAAAATTGACTTTTTTATCAAAAGGTGATTTTCCCATTGGAAACCATTGAAATAGACTTTTCCCCATTGACTAACATTGAAACAAAATGGCCGCCAGCCTCTGAGGTAAAATTGCATCATCACTAATTACCTCATAACTGCCACAGCACGAGACTGCTATTTGAACTGTGTCATAGCCCTGAGCTCTGATCTGACTGAAAAATTTCAGATTCCGCCATTACTGAGCTCGCGGCGAGCGAAAGCAGCAGGGGTGTGTCTTTGTGGGCGGTACCAAGCTGAGAGCTCTGACGTCGGCAAAAGGGGAAAACCAATCCTGCTGCACAGCGGAACGATTATACGCCATCCCGACGGAAGCAGAGGACCGGAAGGGTCCGGATTAACTAAGGGGGCGCAACATGTCGCAGCACGGAGACGCCGAAACACTCGGCGACACAAATGCAGCTGAAGCACAAAACAGAGCGCTCGGCAGCACAGCGGCGCAAGGTGCAGCGCCCATTATGCCGATGTTGATGCCATATACCCCAGGTGCTCCATGGCTTCCAGTGTATGAAGGTAAGCCTAATACTTTTGATGATTTTAAAGAAAAACTGCTGGCCTATTTAAACATGTTTCCAATGGCAGAAGCTCAGCGTGTCGGTTTGCTGATGGCACAGTTAAGTGGTAATGCCAAGCGAGAAGTCACAGCATGGTCCGCTGATCTAAAAGACACTGCTGAGCATATTCTAGCTGGATTAAAGGCAGTATTTGAAACTACTGCTGGTAGCAAAGCAAAGACCAAATTCTTCAATTGCAAACAAAAGGCCAATGAGAGTGTGAGAGACTTTGCCCTGAATTTACAAGAGGCCCTTAAAGCGCTTACACTGGCTGAACCAATGTTTAACACTGGCGCTGATAAATTGCTAAAAGATCAATTCATTGAGGGACTATTAACCCCTTCTCATCGAGGGCATGCGAGTATGCTGACTTTCAAGGACCCTGAAGTGACATTTGCCCAGTTAAAGGAGAGCGCTATTCGTCTCCAGCAGGCAGAGGCACTTTGGGATCAGGATCCTGAGCAATCCATTACAGAAACCCCTCAACAACAGAGAATGCTAGTGACATCAGTTAAGCCCCTGGAGGCCAGTGCTAATGATGCTTTCCAGCAAAAGCTTGACTCTCTAACAGACATTGTCACCTCAATGGCTAAAACCATGCAGGAAATGAGAGAATCACAGACTACATCCAAGATGGAGTTGGCGAACCGCAGAGAGGATATTCCCTGGATGAGACCCCAGAGATACCCAGCATGGAGAGGACGACCCAACGACCGTTACCAGCCGGATGGACAGCCTATTTGCCGCCGTTGCCGGAAGCCAGGCCACATCGCCCGTAATTGTGATTTAAACAAGGATCCCCTGGGAATGCGGGCCGCTTCGCAGGAGTGAACTTTCAAGGCCCAACATCCTGGCACGATAAGTACGTCGGAGGACGTCCCATTATCCCCATCGTGCTGGACGGTATTCCCCTCAATGCCTTGTTGGACACTGGTTCCCAGATTTCATCTATACCACATATCCTTTATAAGAGGTACTGGGCAGATTCAGACATTGATAAAAGACCATCTAATGTTGAGCTAAGTATATATGCTAGTAATGGAAAATTGGTACCACAAGTAGGATTTAGAGAGATGACCATTAAGATTGGTAGAGTAGAATTAAAGAATCAGGGTATCATAATTGTTGATGTTAACCGACGGGAACCTTCTGTATTGATAGGTATGAATGTTTTAGAAAATTGTTTTTCCGAGGTTATTACTATTTTACAGCAATTTGCGGAAACTGCCCAATCCTGCCAGCAGAGAATTCTCCGGAGAGAGATAAAAGCATTGGTGCTGAAGCAACAAGTAGAGGTTGCAGGTGGAGAAATCGGCAGTGTGAGGGTAAGTGACCCAACTCCTATAGTAATACCTCCAAAAACTGAAATGCTGGTATGGTGTAGAGCAGCCATTGGTATTAAAGGACGAGATTACCAAGCCTTGGTAGAGCCTGTGTACACTGATAGTAGACCCACGATATTAACGGCTAGAGGAATAGTCGAGGTACACAGGGGAAGAGTACCCATACGTCTTTTGAATTGTGGAGAGGAAGAGGTCACTTTACCAAGGTACGCTACAATGGCCAAGCTATACACTGTTGACAACAATGCCATCATAGCCATTGGGCCCTTGAATCCGTCATGTCAGGCGGACGACAATGGTTCAGGTGGAGAATTAGAAGATTGGTGTCAGCAGCTGCATATAGGTACAGATTCAACACCTACCCACCAAAAACAAGGGGTGTACCGACTAGTAGAAGAATATGAACGGGTCTTCAGTAAACACCCATTAGACTTCGGACAGATTAAAGGGGTAGAACATACAATTCCTACCGGTAACCACCCACCAATAAAAGAGAGATATAGACCCATACCGCCCGCTCATTATCAATGTGCTAAAGACATGCTGAGAGAGATGAAACAGGCCGGGGTAATAAGAGACAGTTGTAGTCCCTGGGCAGCCCCTCTGGTAATAGTTAAAAAGAAAGACGGAACCATGAGAATGTGCGTAGACTACCGGCAGATTAATCACATTACCCATAAAGACGCCTACCCCTTACCTAGAATTGAAGAGTCATTAGCTGCTTTAAGATCTGCTAACTATTTTTCCACCTTAGACTTAACAAGTGGGTATTGGCAAGTCCCTGTGGCTGAGGAAGATAAAGAGAAGACAGCATTTACCACACCAATGGGTCTCTGTGAATTTAATTGTATGCCGTTCGGACTCTGCAACGCACCTGGTACCTTTCAGCGATTGATGGAATGCTGTCTCGGACACAAGAACTTCGAAACCGTCCTTCTGTACCTAGATGATGTAATAGTCTACTCAAAGACTTACGAACAACATCTACAAGACCTGGCAGAAGTGTTCGAAGCCTTATCTCGGTATGGTATGAAGATCAAGCCATCAAAATGTCACCTTCTAAAGCCAAAGGTACAATACCTGGGACACGTTGTAAGTTCAGAAGGAGTAGCACCGGATCCCGAGAAAGTAACCGCAATAAGGGATTGGCCAAGACCTACCAGCGTGAAACAGGTGAGGCAATTCCTGGGACTGGTGGGCTACTATCGTAGATTCATCCAAGGGTTCACCAAGCTAGCAGCACCTCTACAAGACATCCTGGTAGGGCAGTCGAAGAAGCCTTCAAACCGCAATCCTCCTTTCCAGTGGAGTGATGAGAGGGAAGATTCTTTTGAAAAGTTGAAGAAGGCATTGACCGGAGAAGAAGTTCTGGCATACCCCGATTACCATCAACCTTTCATCCTTTACACAGATGCCTGTAATGTGGGACTGGGAGCAGTACTATCTCAGAAGCAAGGAGGCAAGGAGAAAGTCATCGCCTTTGCAAGTAGAAAGCTCCGGCCTACTGAAAGAAATCCTGAAAATTACAGCTCCTTCAAGTTAGAACTACTGGCAGTAGTCTGGGCTGTGACTGAGCGTTTCAAACACTACTTGGCAGCTGCAGAATTCACCGTCTATACTGATAACAACCTATTGACCCACCTGGATACAGCCAAGCTAGGTGCGCTGGAACAGCGATGGATAGCCCGGCTGTCTAATTACAACTTCGTGATCAAGTATAGAGCAGGCCAAAAGAATGGAAATGCAGACGCCTTATCCCGGATGCCGCACTTGAGAGACGTGGAAGAAGAACCGGTAGAACTTGAAGAAATTGAACTACCCGCCTTCCATCGTCCCAAGGTAGGACAGTATCAATCCAGTGCCTACCAGAAACATCAACAGGTGAATCTCAACCCATTAGCACACCACAGATGGGCTGACACTCAAGACAGCAATCCAGCTGTGAAGTTGGTGAAAGAACTGCTGACTGAGCAAAGTGCGTATCCCAATGAAAATGCACCGAAAGAGACACATCAACTCTGGAAAGAGAGAGGCAAAATGTTCCTGTACCAAGGAAAGCTGTGCAGAAGATATACCAATCCAAAGACGCATGAGCTAGTATGGCAGATCATTGTGCCTAAACAAGATGTAAAAATGGTCCTAGAAGCTTATCACAATGGTGCTGGTCACTTCGGGTGGAAAAAGCTAGAAGTACTTTTAAGAGAAAGATTCTACTGGGTTGGAATGAGAAGATCAATTGAAGAATGGTGCAGAAACTGTGGTCCGTGCAACCTCAGAAGAAAAGATCTAAAAAACCAAAGAGCACCACTCCAGCCTATAGTTACCAAGCAACCACTTGAGCTCGTAGCAATAGATCACGTGAAATTGACACCAAGCCGGTCCGGCTATGTCTATGCTTTAACCATCGTGGACCATTACTCACGCTTCCTGGTAGTAGTGCCCGTGAAAGATCTCACTGCAAAGACAGCAGCTAAGGCGTTCCAGACATACTTTTGCAGACCCCAAGGATATCCGGAACAAATACTCGCAGACCAAGGCACAGCATTTGAATCAGAGATCTTCAGAGAATTTTGCAATATGTATGGCTGCAAGAAGATCCGTACAACAGCCTATCATCCGCAAACAAATGGCTTATGCGAAAAAATGAACCATATTGTAATCGATCTCTTAAAGACTTTACCAGAGACAGAGAGAAATCTATGGCCAGAGAAATTGCCTGATTTGGTAGACCTCTATAACAATGTCCCGGTAAGCTCCACAAACTGTACCCCAGCTTACCTTATGCGTGCAAGACCTGGCAAGCTACCAATAGATCTAGAAATGGGTATTGTAAAACCTGACGCAGAAGTGCAGGATTCCAACTGGGACTCCCTACGCCAACAACAATATCGCCAAGTGCAAGAATGCGTAGAAAGGAATCTCCAGAAAACTAGAGAAAGACAAGAGCAATACTTCAACCGGAATGCTCTAGCAACCCCATTAAAACCTGGTGATCAAGTGCTCAAGAGAAACCGTCGCACCAATAAACTGGACAATCAGTGGGAATCCGCCCCATATACAGTTTTACCAATGAGAGTGAACAATCCTAAAATGTGTCTTATAAGCAAAGATGGTGGATTAACATCAGTACTAGTGTCAAGAGACAATCTAAAACTATGTCCAGAGACATTGAAAGAAAAAGAAGTCATTCAACCTGAACCAGAAGTTATTCAACCAGTACCGGTTCAACCTGTTGACGAAAAAGAAGAAGATGGAGTATATCACACCTATTTAGGAGACTTTCCTAAAACCTGGCCAACCTACAATGGTGCAGTAGTAGTTCCCATGATGGCCTTCTATCAAACACCAGAGCCTGTAATACCAGAAGCCCCAAGACCAATAGAATTAGAAGCAGACCCTGTACCACAAGACGTTCCAAGACAGGAAGAACAAATTCCTAGTAATAATAGTCCTGGACACGGTGGAATTGCCAATCCCACAAATGTGGAATTATCCCTAGCAGAACCAGAAGTACTTACTAGGTATACATCCACTCACACCATCACATTGAGTACACCCAGTACACAAGCGTTACGCAGATCACAGCGTAGTACTCAGGGTCAATTACCAGCAAGATATGCAGACTACCAAATGTAAATAGATATTTCAACCAGAAATATCTGAAAGGAACTTGTTTAGTTGTTAATCAGTAGTTATTAGATGTAACGTTAAAAAGCTCAGTACCTACAGAGACTATTCTGTATGAACTATTTGCATATTCTTGAACTCTTTTCTTCATTTATCAGCCCGGAGGCGGTAAATTAAAGCTCCGGAAAGACTGTTTTTTGAACATTCTTAAATTATTCATAAACTTTGTTGGAAAAATGGACGCTAATTGCAGTGCCTTTCCTAACAAATAAATAGCCCTCAAGGACAGAGCTGTATTAATGGACGCTATTTGAAGTGACTTTTTACAAGACTCTATTTTTTAAACTTGAGTGGTTTTTGTAACTTTTTATTTTTTTTTAAGACTCTATAAATATTATCTGTTATATCTTATGTTTATTGTCCCACAGTCCCGGAGTACTGTTCTTAACTAAGGGGGAATGTGGCGCCCCTGCGGGTATTAGCCACAGTATAAGATCATAATAGTTGCACTCACTTAGAAAGCCAAGCCACTGCACTACCACCTTTGGCCAGTAGGGGGAGCTCCAGAGACACCAGAGACTTCCCTAGAGATAAAACACTGGTTTGAGGTAAATTTTCAGACAGTTGGAGCCACGAGCCCAGAGTGACAGGAGCTGCATTGAGTTCCTGAGGACTGGCTGACAATTTCCAGGGCCAAGCCATCGGTCTGAGGAGGAGAAAACTGATAAGAGGAACACTTTCAGAATCGGGTAGCATCATTATCTACCCTAGATAAAAAGCGCAGATACGGATACCGGATCCGTGGCTGCATTAGTTATATACAATACAGCAACCGGAAAACGTGAGGTAACAACAAGCTTCACAGGGCCAGACACAGCAACATACTAAGAGTTCAGCAGTACTCCCGGAGGGGGTAAGCAAAGAGAGACAAAGGACTCAAGTTGCCTGTTGAGTGGGACCCAGAGAGGACAGATTTGGGCCGGCAGCGAGTTCACACACGGCAGCAGGGCCACATAGACAGCGCAAGCAGGAGGTAAAGGACCCGGTGGGGCCTGAGCAACTGAACCCCTATTGCAGACTCCGGAGACGGGACTTGTTGTATTATAGTTTGGTTGAAAGTAAACCAGTTAAACCTCATCTGTGCCTCAGCCTCTGATTTAACAGCTACCATCTATCCAGGATTGGGACCATCACCGCTGAGAGAATTTGCTGTGAATCAAGTAAGTGTCTGTGCCCTTAACATCTCCTCACCATACTTCCATCTTCATCCATCATTAACTTTAACATCACCTGTCCAGGGGACCCTACAGCCCTACCCGGAAAAGGGCTATACCATCTCAGCTGCCTCTCACCATCATCCCCTGGCCAGTACAAGGCAGCGGTGGCCATATATAGCCACATTATTCTGGGTGGCGTCACGACAATAACATCTACAAACTTTATAAACTATATAAACTTCTAAATCCCCTGTAAATACCCCCCTTTAGGAGTGTGCCAGCCTGGGGCCACAGCCTGGGTCCAGCCACCAGTGACTCCCCCAAGGAAAGGGACCCTGCGCCGGGTATCCCGGTCCCCTAAGCTGGGCGGCACACACACAGCACACACATGCATCATGGACACATCACACACATGCATCATGCACACAGGACACACATACATCATGCACACAGGACACACATACATCATGCACACAGGACACACATACATCATGCACACAGGACACACATACATCATGCACACAGGACACACATACATCATGCACACAGGACACACATACATCATGCACACAGGACACACATACATCATGCACACAGGACACACATACATCATGCACACAGCTCTTAAACTTGCCGCTCCCGGCGCAGCGCGGCAGGCAGGAAGTGGCGGCTCCTCCTGCACAGCCGCTCCCCCTGGCATGGACGGATGGATGGTGCGGCCCTGGGCAGCGGGAACAAGGGGGGCCCCGCGAGAAGCAGAGAGGGCAGGAGGACCGGGGGGAGCGCGGGCAGGAGACGGGAGGACCCAGGGGGGCGCGGGCATGACACAGGACCCGGGGGGAGCGCGGGCAGGACACAGGAGGACCGGGGGGAGCGCGGGCAGGACACAGGAGGACCGGGGGAACGCGGGCAGGACACAGGAGGACCGCGGGCAGGACACAGGAGGACCGGGGGAGCGCGGGCAGGACACAGGAGGACCGGGGGGAGCGCGGGCAGGACAGAGGAGGACCCGGGTGGGGGGGCTGGGAGAGAGAGAGTGTCCCGGACATTGCAAGCGAAGCAGACTCGCAAAGCCATTGAGTGAGGCTTTGCGAGTAGCTGGAAGCTATTCTGTGCAAACTCGCAAAGCCAGCGACTCGCAATGGCCTCGCGGCCATTGCTCGCGCAGGCTAACGACTCGGCCAATGCTTCGCTCGTGGTGACGTCACATAGCCACGGCGATTTCGGGGTCCGACACGATTTTGCCTACGGCAATTATAGAGTAGATATATATATATATAGGATATATTGATATTATATTGCCTTTATAACTTATTGGATCATTATAATGTGTTTATGGTTAGTTTTTTAATTATGATTAGGTTATAGCACGTGTGTTTTTTTTTTTTGTTTTTTTTTTGCACCATGTATTTTTAACTTTAAATTTATATTATTTATATACTGTATTGTATTTTATATAGAAATATGTGGCATATGCTCATATGTTTATATATACTATGCATTTATTGCAATTTTCACTTTATATTCACATCATTCATATGTTGCTTCGTATAGCACATTGATTTATATGACACTGTGGTCACACATGGTTTTAATTTATAATTGATTATATGCTTCATATGGGTATTGAGGTGTATCTCTTTTTAACTTTCTCTGAGTTTCAAATGTATGTATAAATAGGGTGGATTATATTTTAATGTTTTTGCATACATTATATGTTTTTAAGGATGTATTAATTTTTTTAATATATTTTGTTAGTTAGAATAGCTATTGCATCCTATATATGCATTACACCTGTGCTTAGGAAAGGGTTAAAAATGTTTTTACATTGATTGGTCAAGGCTACTATTTAATCTGTGATTTAGACCACTCCCCTGTAAATCCAACTGAGGAAGACAGCGGGTCGCTGTAGAAACGCGTATTGGTGTTATGAATAAAGGAGGTTTGTGCTCCATTAATCTCTACAATCTTTTTTTCCCACTCTGAGCGCTCCTGCAAACTGACCACAATCTTCTCTCACTGTTATCAATCCCTCCTGGGTTTGTGGCTTGAGCTGCTGGAGTTGGTGGATACCAACCCTGTGAGTTAAGGACTTGCCGTGACATCAGCGGTGACGTGGAGTCACATGATCGCAATGCCCACGTGACCAGGACCAGGAAGAAGCCTGTGGCATGGTCCTCGCCATTACGTTAATTCCAAACGCATTACCGAGGTTGTGCAGGGATTGCACAACCTGATCAGGTGAGCGGCACCTTGTCACACCAGTTTTAAGCCCCCACTAGACCACCAGGTTCCTCTCATGTGCGCTCTCTCCCCTTTTCTCTTTTCTAAGTGGGACTGAAGGCAGGGAGCTCAGAGCAGAAAAGGGAGCAAGGAGCTTGAGAGAGTTCGTCCCAGGAGAAACGCTGGATATTGGGGATCCGCACCTGGGGGGATCTATAGGCCCACAGAAAACCCCGTCCCTCCGTGGAAGCATCAGCTACCCGGTCTCCCAGGAGGGTCAAGAGAGGGAGCCAGGCACAGCAGGCCAGCCGCAGTGTCCATAGAGGGTCATCCTGGAGACCGCACAGGAGGAGAAAGAGACAGGCAAAGGAAGAGGGTGGAGGCAAGTCAGGCTACAGCAGGCTGTGCTTCAGCAACTACACAAAGGAGAGGAGGCCTCATACCCACTTGCTGTGGGAAACCACTGTGCAACCCTGTCGCCCGTCGGTGCCCTTGACATATTTACCTGCAAGACATCAGTAAAAGGTAAAAGAGACTTGGCTGTGTGTGTGTATCCTTTCTACTCCCAGCATCCTCTATAGACTATTCCAACTCTCCCTACACAATCTCAGCTCCACTACAACCTGTTTACCCTCACTACGCTGCCCCGGAGGTCCCAGTCCTGCCTGCGGAGGACTACACCATCTCAGCCGCAATACAACTGACCTCCGGAGGACTGTAGCAGCGCTGGTGACATCTCACCAGGTACTGCAGGTGGCGTCACGACAGCTATAAACTTGTACATAATGCCCTGTATATAATTCCCCCTTTTGAAGTGTCACCCAGGACACAGGATCAGGTGCGGCTGCCATTCCCCATGACAAAGTTGACCCTCTGCCGCCTGATACCCGAGTACCCCATGCCCTGGGGCTCGACATGTCTTTCTGGCGTCACGAACAGGATCCCGTGCCCGGTATTACCAGGTACTGTGTGCCGTTTTATTGACTGTATTGAGTGACTATTTAAACTACGCCGCCATTACTGCGCCGAAGAGCGGGAAGAAGGGGGGCATGCCAGCCTGTAGAGCGCGAAGCTGAAACCCGCCCCTCGCTCAGTCGAGCATTCCCGAGCGCCGCGGCTTAGTCCGGAAACTCCCAAACTGTTTAACTCTTCAACGACTGGCTGTAATTCATTAGGTGGGCCCCCAACATGTCAGCCTCCTCCAGCGACGACGACACTGTGTACGCTGATCCCCGGGATTACACGGAAGGACTCATGGCTGCCTCCGGTAGCACTGCCAGCACCTCCGGCACTATGGGTACAGTCGCCCCGATAATGCCCATGTCATTTCCATACATCCCGGGGGCCAAGTGGTTGCCCCAGTATGACGGCTGCTCTGATACGATGGACGAGTTCAAGCGAAAGATCAATGGCGTCCTGGATATGTATACCATGACCGGTGAACAACGCGGTGCTGTGGTACTCGGACAGTTAACTGGTGCAGCCGAGAAAGTGCTTCCTGGTCTGCTGCTGAACGCAGATCAGCCTCTGCTATATTCAATAAGCTGAGAGCTACCTTTGAGGAGTGTAATGAGGCTGATATACGCATGCACTTCCATCACTGCTACCAGAGGCCGGGAGATGACATAAGAGCTTATGCCTGGCGCCTGGAAATAGCACTGCGCGCCCTTATACATGTCAGCCCCACCAGTGCACAGGATGAGAACAAGCTCCTCATTGAACAGTTCACGCGAGGACTGCTATCCCCTGAGGACAGTAAAAATGTACGCTGGTGGTCATTGAGCAACCCAGACACTGACTTTAACACCCTGAAAGAGATGGCCATCAAAGGGTTAAAGCCGGTAGAGACCCATGAAGCTGCAATTAAACGGTGGTGCAACGGTGAGGTGCAGGCTACTCCAAAACTAGTACCCGTGTCTGCAGCCTTGCACAATGTACAATCTGCGCAGCCTGACAAATATGATTCTCTGCGGGCTGAGATGCGCGAGATCAACAAAAACATCTCCAAATTGATGAACGCTATGCAGTTACAGCAAAGCCAACAGTCAGCACCAAGACCCCAAACCAAGCCTCAGCCGTTGATTCAACTTGCCGACAGCTCGGAAGATGTCCCCTTGATGTGAGGGAAGCAAAATGCAGCGTACAGAGGAAGACCTACCAACAGCTACAGCTCCACTGGGGAGCCCATCTGCCGTCGTTGTAACCGCACTGGTCACCTCGCTAGGAGCTGTCCTTTAAATGGGCAATCCCTGGGGGCCGGGGCCAAACCTCAGGACTAGATCAACAGGGCCCAGCCACCTGGTACAAGACCTTCATTGGACAGAAGCCGTTTCTGGCCATTGTACTGGATGGCATCCCGACACCTGCTCTGCTGGACACCGGGTCACAGGTGACCACCATTCCCTATATCCTTATATATATAAAAAGTATTGGGCTGATGCAGAACTGAAATAGACCTTGTCCTTAATGCATCTAATGGTGAACCAATCACTGTGATGGGTGTTAGAGAAGTGCCCATAAAGGTGGGGAGGGTGGAATTACAGAACCAGGGGGTCCTTGTAGTAGCAGAAGCCAGTAATGCAAATGATCCTTATATCATACTGGGTACAAATGTTGTTAGCAATTGCATGGAGGAAGTTTTGTCTTTGCTTCAACAGATTGCAGACACTGCCAGGCCTGGTCAGAGGAAGGTTCTCCAGCGTGAGATCAGAGCCATCCTGCACCAACAACAGGTAACAATTACAGGCAACGAAATTGGTACAGCACGGATGACAGACCCGTTGCCTATTGTGATACCCCCAATGAGTGAAATGATGATTGATGGACTAGCACCATATGGACTTACCCGTTTTCTATTTTTCAATGTTTTTCAGTGTCTTTTTGTAAATTTTTCTATTTTCAGACTTTGCATATATATTATCTGTTTTACTGGTATTATTGTTATTCTTGTTAACACAAAAATGCT
Organism: Allobates femoralis; assembly: GCA_033576535.1. Classification (NCBI taxonomy): domain Eukaryota; kingdom Metazoa; phylum Chordata; class Amphibia; order Anura; family Aromobatidae; genus Allobates; species Allobates femoralis. The sequence goes on from JARQOC010000006.1 coordinate 160,190,644, forward strand.
CAGTCCAGGAGTACTGATGTTACCTGGGGGGGTAGCGCCCTGCTCACGCAGGTAACCACATATCTCTCTAATGCACAGCTGGGTTTCCACAGCAGGTACCTACTACAAACAACACCTTCCACCCTGGCACAGTAGGGGGAGCCCAACTTGCTGCCCTTAGGCAAGATCCCCTATATATACTGCTGCTAAGGGAGGAGCTAGTCAGAGTGTGGGCAGACGCTAGAAGAGCTGCAAGGAAGTCCTGGTGGTCGGTGCTGCGTTCAGGCCCGAGCCAGTGACCCGGAGTGGCCCTTCTGCGTCCCACAAGCCTAAGTGGGACTGAAGGCTGGGAGCTCAGAGCAGAAAAGGGAGCAAGGAGCTTGAGAGAGTTCGTCCCAGGAGAAACGCCGGATATTGGGGATCCGCACCTGTGGGGAACTATAGGCCCACAGAAAACCCCGCACAGGAGGAGAAAGAGACAGGCAAAGGAAGAGAGTGGAGGCAAGTCAGGCTATAGCAGGCTGTGCTTCAGCAACTACACAAAAGAGAGTAGGCCTTATACCCACTTGCTGTGGGAACCCACTGTGCAACCCTGTCACCCGTCGGTGCCCTTGACATACAGTCATATGAAAAAGTTTGGGCACCCCTCTTAATCTTACTTATTTTTTTTGTTTAAAATTGGGTTTTTGCAACAGCTATTTCAGTGTGATATATGTAATAACTGATGAACACAGTAATATTTCAGGATTGAAATGAGGTTTATTGCACTTACCAAAAATGTGAAATATGCATTATTTCAAAATTTGACAGGTGCAAAAGTATGGGCACTTCTACAAAAAAGTGACATTAATATTTAGTAGATCCACCGTTTGCAAAAATAACAGCCTCTAGTCGCTTCCTGTAGCTGTTAATAAGTTCCTTGAGTCTGAACTGCAATAATCTTTGTGACGGTACAGCTAGTCACACTGTCGCCAGTGCCTGCTTTCACAGCATATGGGGGATGCTCTTCCCCATATGCTTGTAAGAGAGTCCAGGGAGAGCCGCAGTCTCGTGGTTCAAGGATTCCTCTTATCCCCTGGCAACCTCCACAGAGACTTCTAGAGCAGAAGTGGGATACTCCAGTTCTTAAGGGCTGTAAACAGTGCATGTTTTCAGGATTTCCATAGAATTGCACTGGTGGTATTGTAATCACCTGCACAGGTGATGATTCGAACACCTTGTGCAATGCTAAGGGAATCTTAAAAATATGCCGTGTTTGAGGATTGAAGATGCCCAGCCCTGTTCTACAGGAGTGTGTTTAGTGTCGTGCATTTCCATACTGACACCTTCAGGCCCGAGGCCTCTGACTTCTCCAGCATTTGTAAGGGAGTATCAAATCACCTGTTACGTCGCACAAACAGTACACCACACAAGAAGTTATGTCCAATAGCTTTACTTTTGCAGAGTTAAAAAAATCACACATTGGAACAAGATGTAATTTTTCAGCTGTGAGTCACACAAATACTCTTCATTTTCACATAGACACTTGGCATAAACTATTACTACTAAGTATAAATGACACATATATACAGTACATATATATAGTATATAGAGTGATGTCTACAGTGGGGCAAAAACTTCACGGGACAACTCACAGGTGTGGCCATCTCCTGCTCTTCTCCGGTAGCGGTGAAGCACCTACAGCCCCTGGGTGGTGAGAAAAATAATATTCTCCAGAACAGGCATCTCTTGGGATGGATTCATGTCTGGACTGCAGGTAGCATGGTGTTGCTCCTCTGTATGGAAATCCCAAGATGACTTCGGTCTCCACGGTGATGCGTCTTTCCTTTGCCTAGTGTGCCACTTCTTCTGGTGCCAGGACCCAATCACTTAGGGGATATTATTGTTTACCCAGTCTAGTCGCCTTAAGCTCCTCATTAATCCCTCCATAGGGTGGGCTGCAGAAGGCACCTGACTTACACATCCTTATGCCACAGGAAAGAATTGGACTTGTGGTTGGGGGTATTGAAGCCTGACATATTTGGAGAAGAAAGGAGAAGAAAATTGTTTTTTCACCTCACCACCAAGTCATATGGAATGATGAATAAGGCTAGTGGACAATGCACTGACAGATCCCAAGGCCGGTTCCTAGGTGAACGATGGAGTAACATAACAGTAAAACAAGGAATTTTCCCAAAAAAGGACAGCATTTGCAAAAAGTAAAGTTAGGCTAGGGTCACAGTTGCATTTTTCACAAGCGTTTTTGGCACCCATAGGCCCCCATGTTAAAAAAACGCATGCCCTAATAGCAAAAACGCATGTGTGACAGTACCATGCATTTTTGGTGCATTTCCAAAAATGCATGCGTTTTTTAATATGGGGCCTTATGGGAAACGCATGCAAAAACGCATGTACAATTAGTGCCATCCAAAAACGCATGCGTTTTCCTTAGGAGCCCATGTTAAAAAAACGCATGCGTTTTTTTACCATGGGGTCCTATGGAAAACGCATGCGTTTTTGGATGGCACTAAAAGGTACTAATTGTACATGCGTTTTTGCATGCGTTTTCCATAGGGGCCCATGTTATAAAAAGGCATGAGTTTTCTACAAAAACGCATGCGTTTTTCAAAACGCACCAAAAAATAGTGCATGTACTATTTTTTGGTGCGGATTTAAAAACGCAGCCAAAAACGCAGGGAGCCATCACACACCTTAAAAAAACGCATGCAGAAATGGAAAAATGCATGCAAAACGCATGAGTCACTAAAAAAACTCATGCCAACTGTGACCCCAGCCTTACATAGTCCTCTTATATAAATTGGAAAACCTTATTAGTGCATAGGTTAAAATTGCAGTCCTACTTGTTTCAAACAAAAAATGCTCTTACTCTTAGCATAGGCATGTAGAAAGTAAACAACTCTATATACACACCCATGAGTACAAGGTACAGAAACAAGTGACTACACGCATAATTAATGATATTACTCACCTATAAACATACAAAAAAATCTGTATTCTAAACATATGATAGGAAAGGAAAAAAAGGATCGCACATTTTCAAAAAGCATTGTCCTTAATATAGTGTTTTATGAGTGTCTCTCCTATGTGCTAGGGTATCCACTGTCTGTTACATGAAATTTTAATCAGGAAAAATAAGGGATTATTTTTAACATTTATCTGCCTTCCTGAGTTCGCTGGATGTTGACCGCCGGGACCAAGGCGTCTCCGAGCGACGGTGTGGATATAGCTTTCCTGGGAGGCTGAGGGGTGAGTTGAAACTTTGTTCGCTATAAATTCTGTATTTGGTTTAGGTCAGGCGAGTTTGCTAGCCAAAGCACAGTGATAATATGGTTATTAAACCAGGTATTAGTACTTTTGGCAGTGTGGACAGGTGCCAAGTCCTACTGAAAAATGAAATTTCCATCTCCAAAAAGCATGTCGGCAGTGGGAAGCATGAAGTGCGCTAAAATTTCCTTCCAGATGGCAGCACTGACTTTGGTCTTGATACAACAAAGTGGACCTACACCAGCAGATGACGCTTCTTGTGTTGTCTATTGGTCAAGAGTGGCTTGACATAAGGAATGTGACAGTTGTAGCCCATGTCCTGGGTACGTCTGTGTGTGGCTGCTGTTGAAGCACTGACTCCAGCAGCAGTCCACTCCTTGTGAATCTCCCCTAAATTTTTAAATAGCCTTTTCTTAACAATCCTTTCAAGGCTGTGGTTATCCCAGTTGCTTGTGCACCTTTTTCTACCGCACTTTTTCCTTACACTCAACTTTACATTAATATACTTGGATACAGCACTCTGTGAACTACCAGCTTCTTTAGCAGTGGCCTTAGTGCCTTACCCTCCTTGTGGAGGGTGTCAATGACTGCCTTCTGGACATCTGTCAAATCAGCAGTCTTCCCTATGATTGTTTATGCTACAAAACCACACTAAGGGACCTTTTTAAATGCTTCGTAAGCCTTCGCAGATGTTTTGTATTGAGTATTCTAATTTTCGGAGATAATGAATTTTAGTTTTTATTGGTTGTAAGCCATAATCATCAACATTCACAGAAATAAACACTTGCAAAAGATCACTTGGTTTGTAATGACTGTATAATATGTGTTTCACTTTTTGCATTGAATTACTGAAATAAATGAACTTTTTGATGATATTTATTGAGATGCACTTGTAAGTGTAGAAGAGGTGGCGCACTGCTGACTCTGCAATAATAAAGGTTTTCTCTCTACAAAAAAGAAATAATTAAAAGCTCTCTTCAAGAGATGTTTAAAGGTGATTTTAAGGTCCCTGGGGTTCACAGCTGCTGGCACATCTGGCACTCTTCCAAAGGTTCACAGCCTGTAGGTGTCCCAACTCCTGGAAACTCAAAGAAGCTTAAAAACTTTTCTTAAAGCTCCATTAAATTCACCAGGTTGAAAGCTACTGGTGGCCCCTATAGCTGAGAACTCAAGTAATCTATAGGTTACCAGAATTCTCATTCAACAGGTCTTTCGGCAACTGTTTTGGCCCTAAATTTTCAAAGAATGTTTTAGGACCATTTTAAGCTTCTGAAAGTTACCGAACAAAGCCAAGTATTTAACAAATTGTTCATGTTTCCAATCTCAAATCTGAATCGGCCAGGTTCATTCCAAATTAGAAATTGGTGAACATTTTCAGAAAAGTTCGCTCAACACTATTCTTAACATTGATATGGCTTCTTCCCAACGTGACTTTTATGATGTTTAACCAAATGTGATTTACACACAAAACGTTTCCCACAGTCTGAACATGAAAATGGCTTCTCCCCTGTGTGGACTCGCTGATGTTTAATAAGGTTTGATGACTGATTAAAGTCTTTCCCACACTCTGAACATGAATAAGGCTTCTCTCCTGTGTGAATTCTCTGATGTTTAACAAGGTTTGATATGTGATTAAAACCTTTTCCACACTGTGAACATAAATATGGTTTCTCTCCTGTGTGAGTTTTCTGATGTAGATGAAGACTTGATATCTGATTAAAGTCTTTTCCACACTCTGAACATGAAAATGGCTTCTCACCTGTGTGAATTCTCTGATGTTTAACAAGACTTGATTTGAGATTAAAAAATCTCCCACATTCTGTACATGAAAATGGCTTTTCCCCTGTGTGAATTCTCCGATGTTTAACAAGGTTTGATAAATGATTAAAATTTTTCTCACATTGTGAACATGAATATGGCTTCTCTCCTGTGTGAGTTTTCTGATGTAAACGTAGACTTGATATCTGATTAAAGTCTTTCCCACACTCTGAACATGAAAATGGCTTCTCACCTGTGTGAATTATCTGATGTTTAACAAGACTTGATTTGAGATTAAAACATTTCAAACATTCGGAACATGAAAATGGCTTCTCCCCAGTGTGAATTATCTGATGTTTAACAAGGTTTGATACTTGATTAAAATATTTCCCACACTCTGAACATGAATAAGGCTTCTCTCCTGTGTGAGTTCTATGATGTTTAACAAGAGCTGATTTATCTGCAAAACATTTCCCACAATCTGAACATGAATATGGCTTCTCCCCTGTGTGAGTTCGCTTATGTACAACAAGGTTTGATTGACAATTAAAATATTTCCCGCACTCTGAACATGAAAACTTCTTATTTTCTTTGGTAGTTCTACCATTTCTTCTTTGACTTTTATTTTGCTTTATAGTCTGTGATGAATCAGAAGGTAGGATCTGTTTAATAGTATCAGGTGGTAGATGTTTGCTGTGAAGCACAGAAGATACAGCTGGGATCATGCAATGTTCTTCATATGCGTCTTGTGGCACATCAAGATCATATGATTGAATATGTGAAGATGCTAGAAGTCCCTTTGAGATCCTAATACAGCCACCTGCCAAAAATAACAATTTATTACTTTTCCAATAATAAAACCTTGAATATTATTTATTATTTATTTATATAGCGCCATTGGTTCCATGGCACTGCACATGTGTAAGGGCAGAACAAGGACGAGAACATGAATAACGATGAATAAATCATATAGGTACATTAGAGCAGAGATTCTGTCCACAAGGGCTCACAGTCTATAGGGGATGGGTGAGAGAAAGTAGGAGGGGAGAAGGAGAGATGGTGCAGCAGATTAGGTCTCAGTGTGGGTTATAGGCTTGAAGGAAGAGGTGAGTCTTCAGGTTTTTCTTGAAGGTTCCCAGGGTAAGGGAGTGTCTGATGTGGTGTGGAAGAGAGTTCCAGAGTATGGCGGATGCACGAGAGAAGTCTTGTATGCGGTTGTGGGAGGTGGAGATTCGGGGGGAGAAGAGAAGGAGTTCTTGAGAGGAGTGCAGATTGCGTGAGGGGTGGTATCGGGAGACCAAGTCGGAGATATATGAAGGAGACAGGTTGTGGATGGCCTTGTATGTCAGGGTTAGGGTTTTGAACTTAGATCTCTGGGAAGTAGGGAGCCAGTGGAGGGCTTGGCAGAGGGGGGAGACGGGGGAGTAATGGGGCGACAGGTTGATGAGTCGGGCAGCGGAATTGAGGATGGTTTGGAGGGGTGCAAGGGATGAAGCGGGAAAGCCGGTGAACAGGAGGTTGCAGTAGTCAAGGCGGGAGATAATGAGGGTGTGGACAAGCGTTTTGGCAGTGTCATGGTCAAGGAAGGAGCGAATCTGTTAGATGTTTTTAAGAAGGAGGTGGCAGGAGGTGGCGAGGGCCTGGATGTGTGGCTTGAAGGAGAGGGCAGAATCGAGGATTACACCGAGGCACTTGGCGTGGGGGACAGGTGAGAGTGTGCAGTCGTTGACTGTGATGGTTAGGTAGGGTAGGGGGGAAGAGCAACTTGGGGGGAAGACGATGAACTCGGTTTTATCCATGTTGAGTTTGAGGAAATGAGCGGAGAAGAAGGATGAGATGGCGGACAGGCAGTGTAGGATTTTGGATAGCAGGGAGGTGATGTCAGGGCCCCAGAGGTAGAGATGGGTGTTATCGGCGTAGAGGTGGTATTGGAGGCCGTGGTACTCGATGAGTTGGCCTAGGCCGAGGGTGTAGATGGAGAAGAGTAAGGGTCCCAGGACTGAGCCTTGGGGAACTCCAACAGATAGGGGGTGGGGTGAGGAGGATGTGTGGGAATGGGTGACGCTGAAGGTCCAGTCTGTTAGGTACGAGGAGATCCAGGTCAGTGATGCCAAGGGATTCTAGAATTTGAAGCAGGAGGGAGTGGTCGACTGTGTCGAAGGCAGCAGAGAGGTCAAGGAGGAGAAAGATGGAGTAGTGTCACTTGCTCTTGGCGGTCAGTAGGTCGTTGGCGACTTTGGTTAGGACTGTTTCGGTGGAGTGATGGGCTCGGAAACCAGACCTCCTGACGAAGCGAGAGCGAAACGTTGAGGTGCTGGGCAGTGTGGTGCGGTATGAACACTTTCAATTTGGGGATCATGCTTAATGAGAGGGGCAATAACTTACAATATTGATATCTGGTGTAACCTGCTCCCTGATAAGTCAGGTCAGATTGGATATAATGGTAAATCCAAACATATCCCTTTCTATGCAAACCAAATCATGTTAGTGTTAATGATGGTATATAAACTGTAACTGTGAACAATGTATGTATACTTGCACTCACACTGCCTGGGGTGCTTTTATGGGGATTTTATTATGTGTGATGTTTTTCCAATTAACTAATAAAAACAACTGTATTTATATATGAACATTGTGTTGAGATTGCCGTTAATCTTTATCTGAACATATCGGAAACCAGATTGCAGGCGGTCAAAGAGGGAGCATGAGGAAAGATGGGAGGACATTTCGAAGTAGACATGTTGCTCAAGCAATTTTGAGGCAAAGGGGAGGAGAGATATGGAACGATAGTTGGAGACTGTTGCGGGGTCGAGGGAGGGTTTTTTGAGGATGGGTGTGATGAGGGCATGTTTGAAGGATGAGGGGAAGACACCGGTGGTAAGTGATATGTTGAAGAGATGGGTTAGGGCGGGGATAAGGACAGTGGTGAGGTTAGGGATGAGATGGGAGGGGAGAGGGTCGAGGGCACAAGTGGTGAGGTTTGATCGTGCTAGAAGTGAGGAGAGGTGCACTTCAGTCATGGAGAAGTTACTTTTGGTCGAGGGGGGTTGGGTGATAGAGAGGGAGGGCCGAGGGGATTGGGAATCGAAGCTTTCTCTGATCTTGTCAATCTTCTGTTTAAAGAAGCTGGCAAGGTCGGTGGCGGTGATGAGGGGAGGGGGAGGGGGAGGAGGTGCGGGGGGACGGAGTAGGGCATTAAAGGTTATGAAAAGTTGCTTGAGATTGTGGGAGAGGGAGCTAATGAGAGACGAGAAGAAAGCTTGTTTTGTGGTGGTCAGTGCTGTCTTGAAGTCGATGAGGGACTGTTTGTACAAAGCGAGGTGCGTTGCAGAGTTGGATTTCTTCCATCTCCGTTCAGCTACCCTGGACGCCCGTCGAAGTTTTTTGGTGCTGGCGGTGAGCCAGGGTTGTCTGTATGCACGAGTTTTGTTGAATGAGAGAGGGGTGGCCTGGTCGAGGGGTGTGGCGAGAGTGGTGTTGTAGAGGGTGGCGGCAGCGTTAGCATCATGAGAGGAGGCTAAGTCAGAGAGAGGGAGGAGGGACTCAGCAAGTGAGTGGAAGTTAATGAGCTTGAGGTTTCTTCGGGGGTGAGGGAGTTTCTGGAGAGGGGGGGAGCGTGGAGGGGGGGAGAGGGCAGAGAAGGTCAGCAGGTTGTGGTCGGATAAGAGGGGGAGTTGAGTTTGCGAGGTCGGTGAGGGAACAAAGGCGGGTGAAGACGAGGTCTAGTGTGTGTGTTGTGTGTGGCTGAGGAGGACCATTGGGAGAGGCCGAAGGAGGAGGTTAGAGAGAGGAGTCTTGAGGCAGCAGCGTGGGGTTTATCAATGGGGATGTTGAAGTCGCCCATGATGATGGTGGGGATGTCGGAGGAGAGGCGGTGGAGAAGCCAGGTTGTGAAGTGGTCGAAGAAGGTGGACAAGGATCCTGGAGGGCGGTAGACGACAGCCAGTTGGTTGTCTATATCTTTTATATAAGTATCTTTGATATAAAGTGACCATTAAAATTGCAAGTCATGTAGCAAAATACAATTATTTTCTAAAATATTACCGAAAAAATAATTCAGATTCTAATTGAGGACAACAGAACACCAGGCCACCAGGATAGGCTCTTGCAGTTTACCAGTTCAGTGTTGAATTCAGCATCTTCTTGCATGTGACAACAATTTCCCTTATTCTTAATATGTTTGTCCAAAGCCTGGCTATATTTTTGCCAAAATCTATATCAAGTCTGTGAAATTCATGTGGAAAGTGATATGGTCTGATGAGGCCAAAGTTGAACTTTTGGACCATAATCCCAAAAGTTATGTTCAAACCAAAACAAACACTGTGCATCAATGTTATGATTGGGTATAAACTCACATGGGATGATAGATGTACTGCAATTAACTCAGACGCTTCCTGTACAGACTATAAATTCAGACCCTGCAGTTACTAGTTGTGCCTTTGTAGATTAAAATGGCCCTAACCCCAGACTAAACAATGGCTACTCAGACCCATGCTGCCTGAACGGCCATCAAGTCTTTCTCAACCCTAGAACGCATGACGTTAAAAATATACATATTAACGTATTGGGGGCCTTTTAGGCCCCCATGCAAATAATATAGAAAAACACACTTAAATAACTTTTATTTAAAAATTGCTAATTAAAATATGAATAGTGGACAAAATTTTAATTATAATTTTTCACAGAAACCACCAAAAAAATCTTTATTTTTCCAAATTTCACACAAAGATATGCAAACACACACAAAAACACATAGAAATCTACAGCAAATTAGCTGCAGATACATTTGTATTCTAACTTTCTTTTCTATTATATTAGTCTTCCAAACAATTCTGACATGTTATTTTTTCAGAAGAATGTTCTTTGCAAACATTTTCCTTACAAGTGGAACAATATCGCTTGTGTGTGGTTTACAATTCTCTGGATTTTTGTGGCTCACAAGCTCTACCCTTTGCAAGCTTCTTAGAAACAGAAACTGAAAATGAATCAGACTTCCTCTCAACAGCTTATCTTATCACAGGTCCTTCAGCAATTAGCTCACAGTGTATACTGTCCTCAGTACTCTATACACAGCTCATTACTGTGTACAGAAGGACCCGAGATGATGTCATGGTCTTATCACTCCCTCCAAAAATCACATGACATCCTCATGTGGCACCCCATGGGTTAATGTGCCACAGTAACATCACACGGGTTCCCTCCCCACAACACACTGACTTACACTAGCACCTCTGGGCCAGGAGGGGGAGCACAACCTGCTCCTTATATACTCCAGGTTCACAGGAAGTAGTTAGTTCAGTTCCTGGGAGAACTGAGAGAGACTGCAGTGTCAAAGAGGCCGTGCTAAGCTTCTCTGCAGTCTGCTCACTGATTCCAGGCCTAGTGAGGGTCTAAGGAAAAGGAGAACTACAGGCAGAGAGACACATCTGGGAGCTTGAGTGCCACCTTCACTCACCCCAGAAGAGCGCACAGAACGGACACCAGATCTGGCACTGTGTCTGGCACCCACAGCACAGTGAATCCAGGAGTAGTGGAGTCTCTAGACAACCACAGTACCAGAGCAACGCAACACGGAGGGGTCAGCACAGCACAGAGGACTCAAGTTGCCTAGCCAAGTGGTACCAGCAGAACAGAAAGAGAGTGAGACAGTCCCAGCAGCTCAGCTAGACGCAGCAGCCAGGACACACACACACAGCGCAGCACGAGGAAGCTGATGACCCGGACAGGGTGGGAGGAAAACCCGGCCCCTACAGACTCCGTGGACAATCTGCAATAACATCGCAGTAAAACTTTGGAAACTACAAAGCGTAAGTGTGTGTTCCTTAACCCGTCTCCACTATTCACCTCCATCATAGACTTTACCAACACTGCCCCGGGGAACACAGTTCTGCCCACGGGAACTATTCCATCTCAGCTGCTACTACATCATCCCCGGAGGTTCTGCAGCAGCGGCAGCCCCATCAGTGGCTGCACACAGTGGGTGGCGTCACGATAGACTATACTCCCCTGTAAATACACCTTTTTATTTGCCAGGGCCCGGGACACGGGCTGGACCAGGACCTCGTGACATTCCCCCGAAGCAGACACGGTCCGGCACCGAGTACCCTCGTCCCAGTGAGCTCGACAAACCTGGCGTCACAAACAGGATCTACCGTGCCCGTTAAAAACGGGCAGCGTGTGCCGTGATTGATGTGAAAACTGATTTTGAACTGCGCCATCTGAACTGTATTTTTGATAATCCGCCATTTTGCTGCGGCCGGGAAAGAAAGGGGGTGGTACCCTGCAGTGGCGCGAACCCAGCCTCCTCCCTTGGTGCTGACGACATCCAGCGGGGAAGAAGATCCCTGGTGCACCGCGGAACTTCCCATAGACATCCGGACGGAAACAAAAGACGGAGGGCGAACATGAACTAAGGGGGCCCAAGATGTCGCACCCCGATGCACAAGACGGCGACGGAGCAGTCGGTGGAGCTGCAGCGCCGGACCCAGCGATAGCACCCGGCGGTGCAGTGGCGCAAGGAACAGCACCAATAATGCCGTATACTCCAGGGGCGATGTGGCTGCACCAATACTCCGGTGAGCCTAATACACTAACTGACTTTATGCTAAAGATAAAAGAAAATTATGTGATGTACCCCCTCACTGAAGCCCAGCGTGTAGGAATAATAATGGGACAATTAACGGGCAATGCACGGCGGGAGGTTGCGTCCTGGCTGGACACGGATAAGGACACTGTAGAGCATCTAGTAGCCAGACTGAAAGCAACGTTTGAATCTGCTGCTGATACCCGGGTTAAGATGAGGTTCTTTGCATGCCACCAGAAACCTAAACAGAGTGCCAGAGACTTTGCCTTGAACCTGCAGGAAGCACTCAAAGCCCTTAAGCTCGCAGAACCTGATTTAGCCCCGGGAGCTGATAAAATGCTACTTGATCAATTCATAGAGGACCTCCATTCCCCTTCTCACAGAGGGCAGTTGAGCATGATACTGCTGCAGAACCCTGACATGACATTTACTGAACTGAAAGACCGAGCCATCCGCCTGCAGCAGCTGGAAGAGCCACGGGAGCTACCGACTGTCCCGGACAATGCAGCAGCACCTCAGAACCCGGCAGCGCCAGCGACATCTGCCATGTCAGCCGCTGCTGCTGAAACTGGGGAACTAATTTCTAATGCAGCCCTCAATCAAAAGCTAGATGCCCTGACAGACACTGTGATCTCAATGGCCAAGGTCATCAAGGAACTGCGAGAGTCAAAGCCTGCACCCAAGATCAAGTTGGCCACCAGCAGAGAGGATGTTCCATGGATAAGGCCCAGAAGATACCCAGCAGCAAGAGGACGACCCAACGATCGCTATCAACCAGATGGACAGCCCATTTGCCGCGAGTGTCCTTTAAACGACGATTCCCTGGGCAGGCGGGCCGCTCCCCAGGAATAAAAACTCAAGGCCCTTCAGCCTGGTTTCACAGATTCGTGGGAGGACAGTCGGTGATCCCTATCATGTTGGATGGCATCCCCTTTAGTGCCTTGTTGGATACCGGGTCCATGATAACATCGATCCCCCATGTTCTATATAAAAGGTACTGGGCTGATTCAGACATTACTAGTGCACCGGATGACTTTAACTTTGACATATGGGCTAGTAATGGACAGTTAATACCACAGGTTGGGTTCAGAGAAATGAGTATTCAGGTTGGGAAGGTAGAATTGCAGAACCAGGGTGTCATAATCATAGATGTTAACCGGCGAGACCGTGAGCCAGTGATGCTGCTAGGAATCAATATAATTGAGAAATGTTTTTCCGAAGTGTTAAGTATTTTGCAGCAAATCGCCGAGACTGCCGGAACCGGACAGCAGAGGCTTCTGCACAAAGAGATCAAAGCCCTGATGTTGAAGCAGCAGGTAGAAATCTCCGAAGGTGAGATCGGCAGTGTACGAGTAAGTGATCCAACACCCATTGTAATACCTCCCAAAACTGAAATGTTGGTCTGGTGTAGAGCCGCTATAGGTATTAAAGGGCGAGACTATCAAGGTCTGGTAGAACCCGTGTACTCAGACAGTAGACCCACCATACTCACAGCTAGAGGAGTGGTTGAGGTACACAGGGGAAGAGTGCCATTACGCCTATTAAACTGCGGAGAAGATGAGGTCACATTACCAAAGTATGCTACCATGGCTAAGTTGTACACGGTTGATAACAACAACATCACAGCCGTCGAGCCCTTGAACCCGTCAAGTCAGGCGGATGACAATGGCTCAGGAGAGAAGCTGGAGGATTGGTGCCAAAAGTTACATGTAGGTACCAGTTCTACACCTCCCCGTCACAAGCATGTATACCGGGTAGTGAGAGAATATGAGCAAATATTCAGTAAACACCCGTTAGACTTTGGGCAGATTAAAGGGGTAGAGCACACTATACTCACAGGTAACCATCAGCCTATAAAAGAGAGGTATAGACCATTACCAATCGCTCACTACCAAACCACCAAAGACATGGTCAAAGAAATGAAATCTGCAGGGGTAATAAGAGACAGTTGTAGCCCCTGGGCAGCACCTCTAGTGTTAGTTAAAAAGAAGGATGGGACCATGAGAATGTGCGTAGATTACCGGCAGATTAATCGCATCACACATAAGGACGCATACCCATTACCTAGGATTGAGGAGTCATTAGCCGCATTAAGATCTGCTAACTACTTTTCCACCCTTGATCTGACTAGTGGGTACTGGCAGGTTCCTGTGGCCGAGGCCGACAAGGAGAAGACAGCGTTTACCACGCCGATGGGCCTCTGTGAGTTCAATTGTATGCCTTTCGGACTCTGCAACGCACCCGGGACCTTTCAACGCCTGATGGAGAGCTGTCTAGGACACAAGAACTTTGAAACTGTCCTCCTGTACTTAGATGACGTCATAGTCTACTCCAAGACGTATGAGCAACATCTACAAGACCTGGCAGAAGTGTTCGAAGCTTTGTCCACATATGGCATGAAGATCAAGCCATCCAAATGCAACCTTCTGAAGCCAAAGGTACAGTACCTGGGACATGTCGTGAGTTCAGAGGGAGTAGCACCGGATCCTGATAAAGTCACAGTGATAAGGGATTGGCCAAGACCTACGAACGTGAAAGAAGTGAGGCAATTCCTGGGCTTGGCAGGCTTATCAGATTTATCAGAGGAGTCACGAAGCTCGCAGCTTCCCTGCAAGACTTCCTCATAGGACAGTCAAGAAAGTCTGCAACCCGTAATCCTCCTTTCCGGTGGAGTGAAGAGAAGGAAGACTCCTTCAACAAGCTGAAAAGTGCACTGACGGGAGAAGAGATTCTGGCATATCCTGATTACCATCAACCGTTCATTCTATACACAGATGCCAGCAACGTGGGATTGGGAGCAGTGTTGTCGCAGAAGCAAGGAGGCAAAGAAAGAGTTATTGCCTTTGCAAGCAGGAAGCTCCGGCCTACAGAGAGAAATCCCAAAAACTACAGCTCCTTCAAGTTAGAACTACTGGCAGTAGTTTGGGCTGTGACTGAACGTTTTAAGCACTATCTGGCAGGTGCAGAATTCACCATCTACACGGATAAGAACCCGTTGACTCACCTGGATACAGCAAAATTAGGAGCTCTGGAGCAACGATGGCCCGGCTATCTAATTACAACTTTGTCATCAAATATCGGGCAGGCCATAAGAACGGGAACGCAGATGCCTTATCCCGGATGCCACACCTGAAAAGACGTGGAAGAGGAACCGGAAGAGTTGGAAGAGATTGAACTACCGGCCTTTCATCGTTCAAAGGAAGAAAAGTATGAACCCGGCATCTACCAAAGAGAGCAAAAGGTAAATCTTAACCCATTAAGACACTACGGATGGGTTGAGACCCAAGATACAGATCCAGCTGTGAAGCTAGTGAAAAAACTGCTTGCACAGCAAGGCGCATACCCTGACCAGAATGCCCCAGCTGAGACTATACAGCTATGGAAAGAAAGAGGCAAGTTGTTTCTGTATCAAGGGAGGCTCTGCAGAAGGAATACCAATCCCAAAACACAGGAACTGGTCTGGCAGATAACTGTCCCCAAGCAAGACATCGAAATGGTTTTAGAAGCCTACCATGACGGTGCAGGTAATTTCAGATGGAAGAAGTTACAAGCAATCTTGAGAGAGAGATTCTAATTGGGTTGGCATGAGAAGATCCATTGAACTTTGGTGTAGAAGATGTGCCGCATGCAACCTCAGAAGGAAAGATCCACAGAAAGTTCCACTCCAGTCTATAATAACCAAGCAGCCACTTGAGCTAGTCGCATTAGACCATGTCAAGTTGTCACCAAGCCAGTCAGGTTATGTCTATGCCTTAACCATCGTGGACCATTACTCACGCTTCTTAGTGATGGTACCAGTCAAAGATTTGACAGCGAAGACAGCAGCAAAAGCATTCCAGACGCATTTCTTTAGACCGCATGGTTACCCAGAACAAGTACTTGCAGACCAAGGTCCAGCTTTTGAATCAGAATTATTCAAGGAATTCTGCAATATGTACGGTTGTAAGAAAATCCACTCAACAACATACCATCCCCAAACAAATGGCTTATGTGAGAAGATGAATCATACCGTGATTGAACTGTTAAAGACCTTACCAGAATCAGAAAGAAACCAGTGGCCAAATAAATTACCTGATTTGGTGGACTTATACAACCATGTTCCAGTAAGTTCTACAAACTGCACTCCAGCCTACCTTAAGCGTGCAAGACCCGGTAAATTACCAATTGATCTAGAAATGGGAATCGTAAAACCAGATACAGAAATTGAAGAAACAGATTGGGATACCAAACGTCAGAAACAGTATCAACAAGTACAAGAATGTGTAGAGAGAAACCTACAACAAGCTAGAGCAAGACAAGAGAAAATCTTTAACAAACATGCTCAAGCAATGCCATTACAAGAAGGTGATCAAGTTCTCAAGAGAATGAGATGCTCTAACAAATTGGATAATCAGTGGGAAACCGTCCCATACACAGTCTTACCATCTAACCTAGACAATGTTAAAACCTGTTTGATAAGCAAAGATGAAGGAAGAACTTCAGCAGTCGTATCTCGAGATCAACTCAAATTGTGTCCTGAAACCCTGAAGACACCTGAAGTAACAGAACCCGTACAGGTCCAACCTATTAAAGAGAAAGAAAAAGAAGATGAAGTATTCCATACAGTACTAGGAGATTTCTCCAAAACATAGCCAAATTACCATGGAGCAGTTGTAGTACCAATGATTGCATTCCCTTCAATGGTGGAACCAACACCAGAACCTGTGTTACCAGAAGAAGACCCAAGACTTGAAGAACTGGAAGTAGAATCCGAAGAGGAATGTGCATACTGACCGATATTGTACTGGACTATATTTGCATGTCTGGAAGATCGAAGGGGGTGATTTCCTCGATCTATGCTGACCTATTGCATACGTTCCTTCTGAAACATCCTGTGAAAGCGAAGGTGAGGTGGGAAAGGGATGTAGGAGTTCTGTCTGAGGATAAATGGAACACAATTTTGGAGTACATCCCCAAATTATCGTTAAGTGAACCAGGTAGAATGTCCCAGCTCTTGCTTGTTCACAGGGCATACCGGTCCCCAGTCTTTCTGCACAGGATTGGGCTGCGGTCAGACTCGGAATGTCCGAGATGTAGGCTAGAAGGTGCGGGCATCCTGCACATGATCTGGGAGCGTCCACGCCTCGCATCCTTCTGGATTGTAATCCTCACCCTAATAGAAGGGAAATATCACTGTGTGATTTCACGAGACCCGGTGGTCTGCATACTTGGGTATGTGGAGGAAACAGAAGTAGACTCTATGGGGAAGATAGCCATAGCTCGCCTCCTGTACACAGCCAGGAAACTCATTGCCAAATATTGGATCTTGGAGGAAACACCCTCTAGGCAGGAGTTTCTTAGACAAGTCTCTTATGTGATTAAACTGGAAGAAAAAATATACTTTAAGAGGAAAAATGCTAAATACCTGGACCGCCTCTGGGCACCGTGGAAATAAGTGTGCTGTCTCTGGCAGACGCCAGTCTAATACGATAACTGATAAGCACGATATAACGGTACAGCTTGATAATAGTGAGAACACTGTCAACGCTAAATGTGTGGGAGCGTGTTAGTACTTGGAATAGATTGATTGTTGTCTAGCCTGGGTAAGGGTAAAAAGGGGGTGGGGGGTTGTTGTTTTGTGGGGAGGGGACAGTTTTTGGGAGGTTTATACAAGGGGGAAAAATTGACATTGTGAAGGACTGTATTATGCTTTGTTATTCCTTGCTGATTCTAATAAAATTTATCTGATTTAAAAAAAAAGAATCCGAAGAGGAAGGAGAAATTCCTCGTCCTAGTGAACTTGCCAGTCCTGCAGTCAGATATCCATCTGCCATAATACCAAGCACCCCAAATAGGTACACGTCCACTCACACTATCAGGCTAAGTCCACCAACATTGCGCAGATCAGAGCGTAGTACCCAAGGACAGTTACCAGTTAGGTACAGAGAGTAACATGTCATTAAATGTGTAATGTAAATATGTTGTTGAATATAAATTGAACCCGGTAGACCGTGTCCAAGAGGGTGAGGAACTGGATTGACCCCCATGCACATTAAGTTAGGGAAAGAAAGTGCCTGGGGGTGGTGTAGCGAGTCCAGGCCTCCTAAGCCAAAACGCCCGTGGACAAATGTTCATAGTTATTGCAACGTTAAAAAGCCGAGTACCTACAGAGACTACCCTGTATGAACTCTTGAACTTTTCTTATTTACTTATGGACCATATATGCCACGGACTGGTTGTGGTAAGAACTCTCTTGTATATACTTATCAGCTCGGAGGCAATAGACTTAGCCCCCAGAAAGACTGCTTTTTGAACTTTTTGGACTCTTTTTCAAATTTTAGTGATTTTTGTACTTTTTAATTTTAAGTCTATGTAAATATTTGATTGTATTAATTGTTTGTTTACTTGTTTTTCCACAGTCCCGGAGTACTGTATTTAACTAAGGGGGAATGTGGCGCCCCATGGGTTAATGTGTCACAGTAACATCACACGGGTTCCCTCCCCACAACACACTGACTTACACTAGCATCTCTGGGCCAGAAGGGGAAGCACAACCTGCTCCTTATATACTCCAGGTCCACAGGAAGTAGTTAGTTCAGTTCCTGGGAGAACTGAGAGAGACTGCAGTGTCAAAGAGGCCGTGCTAAGCTTCTCTGCAGTCTGCTCACTGATTCCAGGCCTAGTGAGGGTCTGAGGAAAAGGAGAACTACAGGCAGAGAGACACATCTGGGAGCTTGAGTGCCACCTTCACTCGCCCCAGAAGAGCACACAGAACGGACACCGGATCCGGCACTGTGTCTGGCACCCACAGCACAGTGAATCCAGGAGTAGTGGAGTCTCTAGACAACCACAGTACCAGAGCAACGCAACGCGGAGTGGTCAGCACAGCACAGAAGACTCAAGTTGCCTAGCCAAGTGGTACCAGCAGAACAGAAAGAGAGTGAGACAGTCCCAGCAGCTCAGCTAGACGCAGCAGCCAGGACACACACACAGCGCAGCACAAGGAAGCTGATGACCCGGACAGGGTGGGAGGAAAATCTGGCCCCTACAGACTCCGTGGACAATCTGCAATAACATCGCAGTAAAACTTTGGAAACTACAAAACATGAGTGTGTGTTCCTTAACCCGTCTCCACTATTCACCTCCATCATAGACTTTACCAACACTGCCTCGGGGAACACAGTTCTGCCCACAGGAACTATTCCATCTCAGCTGCTACTACATCATCCCCGGAGGTTCTGCAGCAGCGGCGGCCCCATCAGTGGCTGCACACAGTGGGTGGCATCACGATAGACTATACTCCCCTCTAAATACACCCTTTTATTTGCCAGGGCCCGGGACACGGGCCGGACCTGGACCCCGTGACATTCCCCCGAAGCAGACACGGTCCGGCACCGAGTACCCTCGTCCCAGTGGGCTCGACACTCACATATTATTATCCACACCCTGGCCCCTCCACCAGCATTACTGAGTACAAATAAAGTAACTTGAGACACAAACACTACTGAGAACAAGATAAAAGAAAATGTCTGAAACAGGTACTCCTCTTGCATAGATCAACAGGGGTGCACAACCTTAGTCTTTCTTTGAGAGTTATGCAGGACCCACCGACACCTGGATAGACCTCTGACACCTAGATGTCTCTCTACATGGCAGCTCTACCAAAGTTATTTCTATACAGACACTTCCCCCGGTAGCAGCTGCTCTTGATACCACACTGTTGGTTGGAAACAAGTCCTAATGTCACCCTGGATGCGTTGTGGAAGCAGAGATTAAACTTTCCCAATTTTCAAAGAAGGACTGCACCTTTTCCTCCTTATGCAATGAGGCCTCAACCCAATCCATCTGAAGCAAGAATGACAGTTTGTCTTCAAAAGATCCTAAAAGGTGGTGTTTGGTCATGGATTCACACCTGCAGGATAGCCTTAACACCAGCTGCCTCTACTATATGCAGCAGTTTACGGGCCCCTGGAGAGCATGTGTATTTATCTGGCTTTAAATATCCAATGATGTCCCATAGAGGTTTATCAGGAGCAAAGTTCGTAAGATTTGTGGTGGTAAATTGTCGTATTCTAGCCCAGAAGGACTGAATGGCCAGGCTTGTCCATAGGCAATGGAAGAGATTTGCTTTAGAGGAGCGGCACTTAAAGCATTCAGAGGTTGTGTACAGTCCCATTCTATGACCCTTCTGGGGGGTTAAATAACAACTATGACACATTTTCAATGTCATTTCAAGAAAACGAGCAGAAGGGAGGAATTTGGACTTGGTCCAGGGCTTTCAGAATTGTGCTGCAGGATGAGGCGGGGTTATTGATCTGCCATTTTGTTAGTGGAAATTGAGATTGTTCATAATTCAGAACATGGATGAATTTATAATTTGCAGCTATTTGGCCAGATGAGGTATTAGATTTAGTGAACCATCTAAGCAGATATAGATCCCACTCCCACTCAGGAAGATGTGTTATTATCTTTGTCACATAACTCTTAGCCTGTGTGTATTGGAATGAAGGGAATATAGTAGTAGGGTATTTAGACTGCATTTTGTCTATTGAATATATACGGCATTCCCACAAGTGGATCAGATGTTTCATGGATGTTATACCCTGAGAATGCCACTGATAAAACATAGGGCGAGAGTGGCCATGCTGGAAGTGGGGGTTACCAATAAGTGGGAGAAGGACACACGTCTGAGGAGAGAACTGAAACTGCCGACGTATTTTCTGCCATGCTTTCCATATAGATACCATTAGTGGGTTCGCTCTTACCTCCGCCGACAACTCAGTGTTAAGGAGGTGTAAGAGGGCAGGGAGAGACAGGCCCGGTGTGATACAGCACTTCAGACCATACTGGGTGTAGCAAGAGGTCCTCCCCCAGCCAGTCCACTACCACGAAGAATAGGGATGCTAAATTGTAGTGTGTATATCAGTGAGGTTTATACCCCCCTTCCTCTTCAGCTGTTGGAGTAGTTTATAGGTAATATGGTGCTTCTTTCCCTCCAAGATAAATGAGCGGTATAAACAGTTCATTCATTTCTCCTCTTTGAGGGCTAAATAGATTTGGAGACTGAAGAAGATAGCGAATACATGGAAATTTTATCCTTTTAATTAAGTTGTCTCTACCTAGTAGAGCCAACTTAAGATAGTTGGCTCTACTAGATAGTTTAAAATCTTTCCATTTAGCTAAAGTGGATTCTACATTGTTGAGGTATATGTTGATGTTGGTTTTATACAATTTAGTCGGTGTCTCGTCACATGCACTGCCAGGTATTTTAGTGAGCTAATAGTCCAATGACAGGGGAACCTCGATGCCCACAGCGGTCTGGAGGGGCCTGGAACTTCTATGTACAAGCTAGTAGTACTGCTTTGGATTTAGTAAGCACACTAGCACCGTATTGTGGCTGATATGGACGGCACAAGCCAAGCTGTCAGCCCCAAAAATAGCAGGGGAAAAAAGACCAGTGCTGTTAAACAAGAGGCAGCACAAAATGCTACTACTCTGTGTGCTGGAAAAAGAGCTCTGCCTCTGACAAGAGCTGGTGTAATATGGACACTGGAAGAACAGTTTTACCTCTCCCTACCTAATCCACAATCTCTCTCTCCCTGTACTGTGACCTTACTCAGTGGTTTCAGCTCTGAGAAGAGTTATGGTATTCTGGTATTATGGAGGTAGTGACAGGCTCCTTTAAACTTTCTCCCTGCTCAAAAAACTCTCCCTCCCTACATTACATTGACCTAGTATAAACTGCAGGTAACCCTTTTGTGTTATAAAGATGTCTCAACACTCTCTATAGCAGCTGCTTGGTCTCTCCCTATGCTACTACAATGATGGTTCCGGATCCAATGTAAGTAAAATAGCGGTGGCAGGGCTTTGATAGACCCAAAGACGCTGTGCGGCCAGCCAATCATAGTAATGCCACAACCAAGATGGCTATGGCATTACTGATTGGTTAAGGAGCCCAGCATGTTTAGTGGCTGCAAATCTGGTGCCAAAACTGCCAGGCGGGAGATACGAATATCACGAGGCGAGTAAACAAATACTCGCAATGTAACGAGTAACCGGAATACCATACTATTCAGGCAAGTAGTGCATAGTATCGATTACACTCGCTCATCACTGCTTTTGATACTAAGAAGAACACATTTAAAGGGACTATTTATTTGTTATTACATAACATGTACCGTATTTTTCGCTTTA
Organism: Allobates femoralis; assembly: GCA_033576535.1. Taxonomy (NCBI): domain Eukaryota; kingdom Metazoa; phylum Chordata; class Amphibia; order Anura; family Aromobatidae; genus Allobates; species Allobates femoralis. The sequence goes on from JARQOC010000006.1 coordinate 160,212,401, forward strand.
TAAGACGCACCGGATTATAAGACGCACCCAGATTTTAGAGGTGGAAAATAGGGAAAAAAATATTTGTAGCAAAAAATGACTGTGATATGACACTCAGGCCCTGCGACCAGTCAGTGTTGGCGTCTGTTTCCTTCGGATGCAGGTGCAGCATGTGAGCAACACCAATGACTTCTGCTCCAGTGTCTGTTGGCGGGGAGACAGACGCCAGCACTGACTGGTCAGAGGGCTGAGTCTCATATCAATATCACATGGGACATGACTATGCAACTTCTGATAACGTTGGAACTGCTGCAGCATCAGGGGTATGGGTGCGTGCACACGATCAGTATACGCAGCCTTTTGGACGCAGCGTCTTGCTGCTGTGTCCAAAATGCTGGTAGTACAGTACAAGCATAGTGGATGGGATTTGTAGAAATCCCATACTCACTATGCTTCATCCGACCGCAGCATTCTGGCAGCTGCGGTGCGGGTTGCCACTATTCCGCTCCTTCTCAGCATGTTCATTTCATGCTGTGGAGTTGGAAGTGGCTCTCATCGGGGGACTGCAGGGAGAAGCCGCCCTGCACCCGCCGCACATGGTGAGTACAGGGAAGCTGGGGTCTCCCTGCCTCCACATGTGGCTTCACTTATGTCCGGAGGAGCCGCGTCCAACACACAGCTACTCCCGACTGTGAGCGCACACCCTTAGTATGGTCTTTATTACTTTTACAAGGGCCAACAAGATGAATGAGATGGGATTTGTTCATGTAGTAACAATCCCTTTAAGAACTATCACTCCCAGCATGTACTGTAGATCCTATAGCATGCTTGGAGTTCTAGTTAAGCACAGTATTGGTAGTGTTAACTTTACTTTATTAGTGGTTATGTTACATATACATGTGCGCTCACTTTAATGTGTCCTTCTTTGCCATCACCCTGCTGAAATCAAGGAAGTGGCCAGTCTGTATATAAAGATCTGATGTGATGTACTGTAAGAGGGAGGGACAGGGAGGGGGCTGTACACTGTGCTGAAATATGATGCTCTAGCCCTGTCTCCTAATTACAAGTCACCACAGAGCTTGACCTGTATGCAGGGCCAGGGGAGCTGTACACTGGCGTTATGCAGGCTCCAGCCCTGCTCTCCATACACTGAAGCTCCTGAACTGCAGACCGAGCTTCCTGCATTTCTGCTTGGTGTCAGGGCTCAGCAGGACACATTACACTGAGCAGAGGGAGTGAGGCAGGACACTGACAAACAAGGTACCTGCTGTGATAAAGTGCCGATCTGCTCTGCTCTGTCCCTGTCTTCATGGCAGTGAATCAGCAACACAGAGCTCAGTGCTCCTTCACTTGCCACAGCTGCACCCAGCTCCTCCGTTCTCACTATCTGCAGCACACACAATGTCCCCAGCAGCTGCAGGAGCGACCATGTGTGCAGGCTAAGCAGCTTCTCCTGCTCCCCGGGCTCATCTCTCCGCTGTCTTCAGTGCAGAGAGGTGGGTGGGGCCTGGGAGCAGTGAAGTGAATATTTAAGTAGATAATGAGCCGGGGACACGTGGTGCTCCTGCCGCCCCGGATTCTTCAGCAGGGACCATTCCCTGTCACTTCCGTCCCCAATTCACTGCTGTCCCCCCCTCCCAAGCAACTGAGGATGCTAGAATGTTATATTCCTTTTATAAGACGCACCCCCACTTTCCTCCAAAACTTGGAGGAAAAAAAGTGCGTCTTATAAAAGGAAAAATACGGTATTTAGCTGCATCTATTTCATTTTGGACATTATACAAATAAACCACCATATTTTTTGTAAGTATATTTTGACATCTTCTGTCAAAAATATGCATAAGAAGTCCTGAAATTAAAAATTTGTTTAAACGACAGTATTTTACAATGTGCCATGTAGTAGATTCCGACACAAAAACACTCCAACACAAAGAGACTGAATTCTGTCATACATGCAAAGGTTATTTTAACAAAGTATTAGTTTAAGGATATGCAGATTTATGCAACCACCTTATTTAAGCTCTTTAATTTTCTTTTCCATTCCAACACATTTTAGTTTGCCTCTCAATAGATTTGTACATACAGTGAAAGAAATAATTATTTGATCCCTTCTTGATTTTATAAGTTTGCCCACTGACAGAGACATGAACAGGCTATAATTTTAAGGGCAGGTTAATTTTAACAGTGAAAGATAGAATATCAAAAATAAAATCCAGAAAATCAAATTGTCTAAATTATATAAAGTTATTTTAATTTTGCAGTGATAAATACGTATTTCATCCCTCTGGCAAATAAAACTTAAAAAGTACCTGTCCCCCCCCTGGTGCAGGGCAAACTAAATGTATCACTGAATGCAGCATGCCTGCTGCATTCAGGGAAGGGGTCCCCCATGTCTCTAGCCTCCCTGTACCCCGAGAAATACACTTTAGAAATCTTACAGATAAGAGGTCGAACGGGTGGGATCTGTATAACAGGTTGTCACCGCTGGCACAGTCCTCCAGCCTCCTCTTTCATCGTTCCTCATTTAAATGTTAGCTGGAGGTCTCCTGACTGTAGTCTCCTTGTATCACCTAAGTGTTGCTTAAGTGTCCAGAAATAGCCCAGAAATAATACAGAAGTAACCAGAAGGTACCAGCTATACCCATCTTCTAACAGTCTTTGTTACTTTACTTACCCAATTTTTTTTCCCCCATATCCTTTACTTCAATGTCTATTGTTCTATGTGCCTTTGCCATTCACCTTTACCGCCCCATCCCTCCTCCATCACCCCTCATCCACATAAGCCCCTCTCTCCTTTCCTCTACTTTATTGAGCTCCCATACTCTCTTCAATTTACTGAATAATCTCAGACCACCATATTCCAGGACGTTGCATCAGAAACAAAGTCGCAATTACAAAAACTATTTTCCTTTTCTTTTTTACTGCTGCTCCTGTCAGGTGATATCTCTCCAAATCCTGGTCCACCCTCTACCAACTTCAACCTCTCCCCCACCACACAAAGAAACCATGCTAACCTTATCAACATTACCTGCACACCTTCATCTCCTTCTTTTAACTGCACTCTCTGGAATTTACGGTCTGTATGCAACAAGATTCCATTCATCCACAACTACTTTCTCACTAACTCTCTTAACCTCCTGGCTCTCACAGAAACCTGGATCCAGGACTCAGACACAGTGTTCCCTGCCGCTATTTCGTATGACGGCTTACAGTTCTCTTATTTCCCAAGACCTGGGAACAGACATGGTGGTGGAGTCGGCCTAATCCTGTCCCCACAATGTACTTTCCAGGTCATCCCTCCAACCTCATCACTCTCATTCCCTTCTTTTGAGGTTCGCACAATTCTGTCCCCTCCCCCTCAGAGTATCGGTGGTATACCGCTCCCCCCAGGGTCACCCACCCAGTTCCTCGACCAATCCTTTGCGTGGCTGCCGCATTTCATGTCCTCAGAATTGCCAACCCTTATTCTGGGAGACTTCAACATCCCCATAAACAGCCCCATCTCCCCATCTGCATCCCACCTCCTATATCTAACCACATCTCTTGGCCTCTCTCAGCTCTCAAGCTCTGAGACAGACAAAAATGGTAATACCCCTGAACTGATCTTTGACTGGCTCTGTTCAACCTCCTCCTTAGATAGCTTGCCTCTTCCTCTCTCTGACCACAACGTCCTCTCCTTCACGCTCACAAACCCACGCCCATCCCAGCACAGTCCAACCTATCACACATTCAGAAATGTAAAGGCAATTAACCCTCATACATTCACAGACTCTCTACACTCATCACTGTCCCCAATCTCCTCATTCTCCTGTCCCGATCTGGCAGTAAATCACTTAAATGACTCTCTCAGAAGCTCCCTGGACCAAGTAGCATTCCTCACCCTCAGAACCTCCAAACACAGAGTGAAACAGCCCTGGCTCACATCACAAACTCGATTCCTCCAGCGATGCCCTGGGAGTGCTGATCATCTATGGAGAATAATCTCTCCATCATCTCTAAACTGGAGCGCCTGGTCTACTCTTGCCTCACTCATTACCTCTTCACTCACTCTCTTCTAGACCCATTAAAGTCTGGTTTCTGCCCCTACATTCTACAGAAACTGCTCTCACCAAAGTGACCAATTACCTTTTGACAGCAAAACGTAATGGTGACCACTCTCTGTTTATCCTTCTTGATCTCTCTGTAGCCTTTGAAACTGTTGACCACCATCTCCTACTCTCCATGCTGCACTCCATCGGCATCAAGGACACGGCTCTCTCCTGGTTCTCTTCCTATTTTTCTGACCGCTCTTTCAGTGTATCATTTGCTAGCACCACCTCCTCCCCTCTTCCTCTCACTATTGGGGTCCCTCAGGGTTCCTTGGACCTCTTCTCTTCTCTCTCTACACGGCCCCGATTGGACAGAACATCAGCAGATTTGGTTTTCAGTACCATTTTTATGCTGATGACATACAACTATACACTTCTTCACCTGACCTTACTCCCGCTCTAATAAAGAACACTATTGACTGTCTAACCGCAGTTTCCAATATCATGTCCGCTCTCTATCTGAAACACAACCTTTCCAAAATTGAAGTTCTTCTGCTCCGACCCTCCACTAACCTCCCTAAATATGACATCTCTCTCTCGCTGTGCAGCACCATGATAACGCCTAGTCAGCAGGCTCGCTGTCTGGGTGCTACATTTGACTCACCCCATATATACAATCTCTCGCCAGCTCTTGCTGCTTGCACCTGAAGAACATCTCTAGAATTCGCCCCTTTCTCACCTTGGAAACCACAAAAACCCTCACTTTGGCCCTGATTCACTCCCACCTTGACTATTGAAATTCTCTTTTAATTTGCCTCCCCCACACTAGACTCTCCCCTTTCCAGTTCATTTCTAATGCAAAAGCCAGGATCACCTATCTGGCTAACCGTTACTCAGACACTTCTGATGTATGTCAGTCATTGCACTGGCTGCCTATATACTATAGGATCCAATTCAAACTGCTTCTTCTCACCCACAAAGCTCTTCACAGTGCAGCACCCCCCTACATCTCCACTCTCATCTCTGTCTATTGCCCCACCCGTTCCCTTCGCTCTGGAAGTAACTTTAGACTCACTTCTGCATTAATCCGAACCTCCCACTCCAAGACTTCTTCGAGCTGCACCAATTCTCTGGAATGCTCTACCACCAGAAATTAGGTGTATCCACAACTTACATAGTTTTAGGCGATCCCTAAAAACACATCTTTTTAGGGCGGCCTATCATGATCCCTAGTCAAAGTCATCTAGACATAGTCTATCCGCTCCACCAGTCTCAAGTGGACCACCAATAATGGTTGGTGGCCACTTATACTGCTCCTATCTGTTCCCCATCCCCTCAAGTTAACTATACCATCATTGTAAATTAACACCTGTACTTTGTGTCACCCCCACCTCATTGTTAGATTGTAAGCTCTTATGAGCAGGGCTGTGATTATTTTGCTCTAATTATTGTATTATATTATACATTGTATTGTATTTTATTTTTTGATAACTGTTTCTTATGATTATTTAACTGTGTATTGTGAAGTGCTGCGGAATATGTTGGCGCTATATAAATATTAAATTATTATTATTCCTCCCCCTCTATGTCTCTGCAGCCGCCTCCTGTTCTGCCCTCCTCTTCTCCTGCTCTGTCAATCACGCTGCCACACAGAGCACCATTCCGTGACGTCAGCGGCAGAGCCCGCCCTACTTTATGCTTTATTCAAAAGCAGGGCGGGAATCTGGCGCCAGATTCCCACCCCGCTGTTTGAATAAAGTATAAAGCAGGGCGGGCTCTGTCGCTAACGTCACGCAATGCCGCTCTGTGCGGCAGCGTGATTGTCAGAGCAGTAGAAGAGGAGGGCAGAACAGGAGGCGGCTGCAGAGACATAGAGGGGGGAGGAACAAAGAAGAAGGAGGCTGGAGAACTGTGCCAGCGGCGATGACCTGTTATACAGATCCCACCCATTCGACCTCTTATCTGTAAGATTTCTAAAGTGTATTTCTTGGGATACAGGGGGGCTAGAGACATGGGGGACCCCTTCCCTGAATGCAGCAGACAGCTGTATTCAGTGTTGCATTTAGTTTGCCATGCACCAGGGGGGTGACAAGTCCTCTTTAATACTTGGTGGCAAAACCCTTGTTGGCAAGCACAGCAGTTTAATGTTTTTTGTAGTTGATGATGAGGTTTGCGAAAATGTCAGGAGGAATACTGGTCCACTCATCTTTGCAGATCATCTCTAAATCATTTAGATTTTGATGCTGTCGCTTGGCATCTCGGAGCTTCAGATCTCTCCATAGGTTTCGATAGGATTAAGATCTGGAGACTGGCTAGGTCACTGCATGACTTTAATGTGCTTCTTTTTGAGCCACCCCTTTGTTGCCTTGGCTGTATGTTTTGGCTCATTGTTGTGCTGGAAGACCCAGCCATGACCCATATTTAATGTCCTGGAAGAGGGAAGGAGGTTGTCACACAGGATTTTATGGTATATGGCTCCATCCATTGTTTCACTGATGCGGTAAAGTAGTCCTGTGCCTATAGCAGAGAAATATCCCCAAAACATAATGTTTCCACTGCCATACTTGGCAGTGTTCTTTGGGACATAGGCAGCATTTCTCTTCCTCCAAACACGGCAAGTTGAGTTAATGCCAAAGAGTTCAATTTCTGTCTCATCTGACCACAGCACCTGCTCCAAATCACTTTCAGAATCACCAAGGGGTTCATTGGCAAACTTCAGATGGGCCTGCACATGTGCCTTCTTGAGCAGTGGAACTTTGCAGGCACTGCAGGATTTTAATCCATTATGTTATAATGTGTTACCAATGGTTTTCTTGGGAACAGTGGTCCCAGCTGCCTTGAGGTCATTAACATGTTCCCCTCATGTAGTTTTAGACTGATTTCTCACCTTCCTCATGAACCTGGATACCTCACAAGGTGAGATTTTTAATGGAGCTCCAGATTAAAGTTGATTGACACAAATTTTTTATATCTTCCATTTTTTAACTATTGCACCAACAGTTGGCTCCTTCTCACCCAGCGTCTTACTTAAGGTACCGTCACACGCCTCCATATCGCCGGCGAGAATGCTGGCAATTCCCGAATTCGGCGATGGGACAACCACATCGCATGTGCAAAGTGGCGTGTGACTGGGCGAGTCTACGGCAAAAAATCGCCAGTGGAGCATCGTCTGATTGCCCTGCCCTGCAGTGAAATCAGGCGATATTCACCAGGCGATATCAGCGCATCCTGGAGTGTCACAAGTGATAGCGACATACACAGCGATCCTGAAATCAACCCCGTAGGCGTGCTTGGATGGTGTTTTTTGTGCCGCATCTGCGGCGATTGGTGGGTGATACTGCGTTCCGATTGGCTGGCCGTGTCCGAGGCGCCTTATTTGATGACCCGTGCGCTCACGCAAGGCTGAGCAATGGGAATGCAGTTCTGTCCACCAATCGCATTGATAGTGGCGTGGTGAAACACACTCTAGCACGCCCCCATCGAAACAGTATGCCACATCACTTCTACGATTGTGGCGTGTGACGCGGTGATGTGTGAGGGGAAGATCGCTTCCGGTCTCCTGCAGGCGATTTTCGGAACGCAGGATCGCCGAAGATCGCACGCGAGATCGCTACGTGTGACAGCTCCACAGCGGTCTGAAAAAAGTGCCTGAAATGTGCGCGTTCACGTCAAATCACCAGCGATATGAAAGCCATATGGCGGCGTGTGATGGTACCTTTATGGTTTTGTAGCCCATTCCAGCCTTGTGCAGGTCTAGGATCATTTCCCAGACACCCTTAGGGTGGCTTCACACTGCGGTCAAGTCCGGTCCGGGGCTGTCAGGGGTGAACCTGACAGCCCCGGACCGAATCAGCACACAAAACCGGAGGGCTAATATGCCCTCCGGTCCGGTGTGCATCTTGCCGCAGCTGCCGCTGCTGATTATTCAGGACCGCAGCTTGCAGGGAGCTAGCCGCGGTCCTGAATTATAACAGCGGCTTGCAGCCGCCAGTATCCGGTTCCCGGGGAATCCGGGAGACACCAATTGGGTGCAAATAGGACTCCCCGGACCCAAAAACGTTGCATGCAACGTTTTTGGATCAGGGAGGAAAATCCCACTTATCCCGGCAGATAACTGCCATCCGGCTCCATAGCACACTATGGGGCCAAAATCCGGTCCAGGGCGGACCGGACCTGACCGCAGTATGAAGCCACCCTTAGAAAGCTCTTTGGTCTTGCCCATGTTGTAGAGGTTAGAGTCTGACTGATTAATTGAGAGTGTGGACAAGTCTGTTTTATACATGTGACAATTTAAGACAGCTTGTCTTTAAGGGTGCCTTCACATTTGCGTATGGGAAGGCAGCGTATTGCTGCGTTCCCATACGCAGTCAAACGCATGCGCACTGCGTTCCTATGTTTAACATAGGAACGCATAGTGCCTGCGTTTGCTGCGTTCGGGTGCGGATGCGGACGATATCTGCTCCTTCCGGTGTCCAGCATCCGCACCCGGGACGCAGCCAGTTGCATTTTTTTGTGCGCTCGGGGAGCTTGGACAATCAGCAAGCGTCCCCAAGCGCACAAAACATGCATTGTCTTCAATGGGTCCGCAGTGTTCAGCGCTTGACAGCGCTGGAGAACTCTGCGGACCCATTGAAAAATCTCCCGGTGGCTGCCGGTGATGTCACAGGAGCTCACCGACGGCCACCGGGAGATCAGCTGAGCCACTGCTGTCCTCCTCCTCCCCGCCGCCTGTAATGTGCTAGCGGTGTCGGCGGGGAGAACAGCTGATGTGACAGCTGTTTGAATCTTCCCGCGCCGACATCTCCTCTCAGTGTCGGCGCGGGAAGATTCAAACAGCTGTCAGATCAGCTGTTCTCCCCGCCGACACGCCCCGGTGCTTACCGGCGGCGGGGAGGAGGAGATCTCCGGCGCTGAACTCCTCCTCCGGCTCGCCCCCGGACAGCGCCGATTGGCTGCCGGGCTCCCTAGTGATGTGTCCGCAGGCGGACATTATCCGCTGCGGACACATCATTTCACACACTACTTTTGACAGCGTTTGTGTCTGCATGCCATCAGCATGCAGACACAAACGCTAATGTGAAGCCAGCCTTAAGCAGGTAACGAGTTGATTAGGAGCGTCTAAGGGTACCGTTACACATTGCAACATTGCATACAATTTCACTGGCAATTTGCTGGTTTGGTTACCGTGAAATCATGAACACATTGTTACATTTGTACACGGCAACAAAATAGAGCAATGTGTCCATGATTTCACTGCAACCAGCAAATTGGCAGTGAAATTGCATGCAATGTTGCGACATGTAACGGTACCCTAACTCCTGTCGGTTGGTAGAGGATCAAATACATATTTCTCTCATCAAAATGCAAATACAAATATATATTCAATTTTGACATTGTGATTTTCTGGATTTTTTTTATATTCTATCTCTCATTGTTATTTGATCAGCAAGGGATCAAATAATTGTTTCCTTCACTGTATTGTGGGTACATTAAAAATAGAAAAAGTTTTGAAACGATTGTTCTTTGTAATAATTTTAGTACATGACAAAACCCCGTCATTTTTTTAGATCCACTGTATAAACATCTATGTGTGATATAGGAATATGTGTTCATTTTGCAATAGATTGTACATTTTTAATTCCATTTAATTTTTAAATAAGAAAGGATATTCATTTTACTATAACTTGCATTATTCCATGTCTAGTAAGTACAGGAAACCTCTTACACATTATTTTTATGATAATAAGTTATGTTCGTTCTTTTTAGTCCCACATTGTAGCAGCTACTGAATGAGAAGAATCTGTGACCTCTGTGCATTTAGTGGGTACTACTTACCTGGGTAGTCATATATAGGAATCTCCTCTTTACACCACTCACATATGTTTAGTGTCAGAAGAATGACTACTCGATATGTGTTATAATCAGACTACGCCACTAATAAAGCAGTCACAGCCAGTGATGAATCTGTGACTTTTCAGCATTTAGTGGTTACTACTCACCCGGCCGGTTATCTGTAGGAATCTCCTCTTTGCACCACTCATCACCCCTCACATATATCTCTGTAGTATTAATATGGGTCAGATCTTCAACCTGAAACAAATATTGCAAAAGTCACAGACAGATGAAGAAGTCACATCTATGATCAGCTCTAATCCTGCCATCTCCACCATTCTCATTGCACAAGCATTAAAGGGATCTTGACCCCTAAAAATCAGCCCCCAGTCTCTTAAGACCTGTCCCTGCACCATTATTAGACATTTCTAGCCAGCCCTTTGTGCTAAAAAAGTGTATTTGTAAAGCTCATAAAAGTGACTTTATTACCTGCACCCACAGATTTTGAGAAGCCAGAAAAGGCGTTCCCTGGTGTTTCTCTCCACCGCCTGCAGCCTAATTATTCACACCCCGATGGGCGTGCTAATCAGCAGAGAGCCGCCGCGTATGTCACATTACATGGGCAGTATAGCCGTTACGACGCTAAACGCGTCATATCCAGCTATCGTGACCTCAGTACATCCAGACCTCGTGACGTGCATTGCGCATGCGTGAGGTGTGTTCACGGCAGCTCATCACAGATAAGCTGCAGTGAACACACCTCGCGCATGCGTGAGGTCTGAGTGTACTGAAGTCAGTATAGCTGGATATGACGTGTTTATCGTCATAGCGGCTATACCGCCCATGTAATGTGACGCACGTGGCGGCTCTCTGCTGATTAGCACGTCCATCGGGGTGTGAATAATTAGGCTGCAGGCGGGAGAGAAGCACCAGGCAACGCCTTTTCTGGCTTCTCAAAATCTGAGAAGCCGCAGTGGGTGCAGGTAATAAAGTCACTTTTATGAGCTTTACAAATACACTTTTTTAGCACAAAGGGATGGCTAGAAATGTCTAAGAATGGTGTAGGGACAGGTCTTAAGAGAGACGGGGCTAGTTTTTAGGGGTCAGGATCCCTTTAAACATGTACAGTGCCTTGCTAAAGTAATTGGCCCCCTTGAAGTTCTCAACCTTTTGCCACATTTCAGGCTTCAAACATAAAGATATAAATTCTAATTTTTTGTGTGAAGAATCAACAACAAGTGGGACACAATCGTGAAGTGGAACAAAATTTATTTGATATTTTGAACTTTTTTAACAAATAAAAAACTTAAAAGTGGGGCGTGCAATATTATTCGGCCCCCTTTAATTAATAATTTGTAGCGCCACCTTTTCCTGCGATTACAGCTGCAAGTCGCTTGGGATATGTCTATCAGTTTTGCACATCGAGAGACTGAAATTCTTGCCCATTCTGTCTTGCAAATCAGCTTGAGCTCAGTGAGGTTGGATGGAGAACGTTTGTGAACAGCAGTTTTCAGCTCTTTCCACGGATTCTCAATTGGATTCAAGTCTGGACTTGGCCATTTTAACACCTGGACACGTTTATTTTTGAACCATTCCATTGTAGATTTTGCTTTATGTTTGGGATCATTGTATTGTTGGAAGATAAATCTCCATCCCAGTCTCTGGTCTTTTGCAGACTCCAGCAGGTTTTCTTCCAGAACGGTCCTGTATTTGGCTCCGTTCATCTTCCCACCAATTTTAACCATCTTCCCTATCCCTGTTGAAGAACAGCAGGTCCAAACCATGATGCTGCCACCACGTTTGACAGTGGGGATGGTGTTTTGAGGGTGATGAGCTGTGTTGCTTTGATGCCACACATATCGTTTTGCATTGTGGCCAAAAAGTTTTATTTTAGTTTCATCTGACCAGAGCACCTTATTCCATATTTTTGATTTGTCTCCCAGGTGGCTTGTGGCAAACTTCAAACGAGACTTTTTTATAAAATATCTTTGAGAAATGGCTTTCTGCTTGCCAGATTTGTGCAGTGTACGACTGATTATGGTCCTATGGACAGACTCTCCCACCTCAGCTGTATATCTCTGCAATTCATCCAGAGTGATCATGGGCCTTTTGGCTGCATCTCTGATCAGTCTTCACCTTCATCGAGATGAAAGTTTAGAGGGACAGCTGGGTCTTGGTAGATTTGCAGTGGTCTAATACTCCTTCCATTTCAATATGATCGCTTGCACAGTGCTCCTTGAGATGTTTAAAACTTGGGAAATCTTTTTGTATCCAAATCCGGCTTTAAACATCGCCACAACACTACCTCAGACCTGCCTGGTGTGTTCCTTGGTCTTCATGATGCTTTCTGCACTTGAAATAGAACCCTGAGACTATCACAGAGTAGGTGCATTTATACAGAGACTTGATTACACACTGGTGGATTCTATTTATCATTACCAGTCATTTAGGACAACATTGGATCATTCAGAGATCCTCACTGAACTTCTGGAGTGAGTTTGCTGCACTGAAAGTAAAGGAGCCGAATAATATTGCACGCCCCGCTTTTCAGTTTTTTATTTGTTAAAAAAGTTTAAAACATCCCAAAAATTTCGTTCCACTACATGATTGTGTCCCACTTGTTGATTCTTCATAAAAAAAATGTAATTAATATTTTTATGTTTGAAGCCTGAAAAAGTTCAAGGGGCCAAATACTTTCGCAAAGCACTGTAATACTGGTGGATAAAACAAGACTGAGTACAAGATCTTCACAGCCATCTACACATCATAGATTTCATGACACCTTCTCTCCATCTACCGGATGATCCTGAGGAACATTGGGAGATTCTTCTTTACAGTCCTGTGGATGAAGAGGATGAGAACATCTCTCCGGTGTTGTCCTCTTACTGGATAGACCTGGAGGAAACACATACAGGGACTGATTTCATTGTTTACATACAGATAATTATAGGCTGTGTGTATTTATTCCTGTGTATTACCTGGTGATGTGAGGGCTGGGGAACCTCCATCATGACGTCCTTGTACAGATCTTTATGTCCTTCTACATACTCCCACTCCTCCATGGAGAAATAGACGGCGACGTCCTGACACCTTATAGGAACCTGACACATACAATGACACCGTCATCCCCCCGATCCCTTCATAGCATTACTGTATAATGTCCCAGCATTCCCAGCACTGTCACCTCTCCAGTCAGCAGCTCAATCATCTTGTAGGTGAGTTCTAGGATCTTCTGGTCATTGATGTCCTCATGTATCAGGGGGTGAGGTGGAGGACCTGTGATTGGGCTCAGGGGTCTTCCCTCAGACACAGGGTCCTGACAGCACAGATCACTAGAGCTCTTCACTACTGTGTAATCCTGGTTATGGAGAGACACATTAATAAATCTCCAGTCTCCAGACATTTCCCGAGTCCTCACCTCTCCAGCTCTGTCCATCTGTTATTCTGTCCATAGATAAGAATGATGTCATGTGACATTGTCACCAGAATCTCTCACCTCTCCAGTAACAAGGAAGAGGATCTCTAGGGTGAGGTGTAATATCCTCTCCGCCATCTTGTCCCTGTCCATATCCATCCTTCACGGTCAATCAGGAGAATTGTCTTCTATAGAAGATCTCCACTGAGAGGATCCGATATTGTAGGGACCTGAATAATGGGGAGAAGATGAGCATGTAACATCATAAAGAATCCTGTGTAATAATACAATGACTGGAGATAATGAGGAGATAGAACGTGTAGAACATAGATAGAGGAATAGAGAGAACATAGACCTCCACTGCAGAGCCGCACTCCACATATATGGCTGCTCTGTGCTTACAGGACCTGTGATGATGTCACATGGAGGGGAGGAGTCAGAGGTCACATGATCAGCTCCTCAGTGTATGCAGGACTCTGCTGTGCTGGGTGTCAGGGTGATGGATGGGGTGAAGTTTATGTGTGGGGTCAGGAGGGATTTATAATGTGGATGTAGCTGAGCCGAGTGTGTACAAGGTGTACAGAGTGGAGCAGTGTGTGTACGATGTGTACAGAGCAGAGCGGTGTGTACGATGTGTATGGAACAGAGTCATGTGTATACGAGGTGTACGGGCAGAGCCGAGTGTGTATGACATGTATAGAGTGGAGGCGAGTTTGTACGAGGTGTACGGAGCGGAGTTGTGTGTGTATAAGGTGTACGGAGCGGAATCTTGTTTGTATGATGTGTACAGAGCTGAGCTGTGTATAGGGGCGTACCCAGACTGTAGTGGGGCCCCTGTGCAAAAAATTTTTGCTCATAGTGCAACAAAGTTAAATAAAATGATAGATTATAATATTTATTTAGAATGCAACTATCAAATTAAAATAGTAAAGCTGTTTAATTTTTTTAATATGATCCTAAAAACTAATATGAAGATAGTCATAAACCTCTCTAGCCAGTGATTCTGCTGCTTCATGTCAATAGACAGCTCTTAATCCTCTAGGCTGCTCTGTTGAAGGGGAGTGACTGTCAACATCAGCGCTGGACTGGGGTGTCTGGGGCCCACCAGGGAAATTGACTCCAGGGGCCCATCCACCCAGGCCTGCCCACCTTTCAGCTATTTGCAAATACCTGTTATCCGTTATACCCATCATAGTGGAGCGTGGACTGTAAAACACAGGCGACTCCTGCACATCACTATGCGCTCACCATTACTGCGATGTATAATTACTGTAGTTTGCATTAAAGGGATTTTTGGTGAAAACAAGTTATTAGCGATGCACAGGTTAGGAAGGTGATCACTTATTTATTGGTGGAATCCGCACCATCAGAAGAATGTGGCACTTTGAGCATTTGGTGAGTTTTTTACCTCAGTATTTGTAAGACAAAACCAGGAGTGGAGCAATCAGAGGTAATGCTTTCTGCATTTCTCACCCTCTCCTGGTTTTGTCTTACAAATACTGAGGTAAAAATCTCACCAAATGCTCAAATTGCTTTCTCTGGCGAACCTCTGCATCTCTGCTGCTGTGTCACAGGACAAGGAGGGGTTAAACATCTAAGTATTTAATATCTATTGGAAATAAAGAAGTTTCCCTTTATTGATATCAGATAAAACAAATGACCAACCACAATCCACTCTACCAAGACCAATAATACCAGATAGGAGGCAGAAATACCACCACATCGTGACCAGATCACATATTACCACAACCTAGTGCCCAAATAATGCCACATACAAGGCACAAATACCACCACACCATGACTAAAGAACATAATACCACCACATAGTGATCAAATACTACCACATACAAAGTATAAATTCTGCCACAACATGAAACCACATATTACCACCACATAGTAATCAAATAATACCACATACAAGGGACAAATATCGTCATGTCATGACCAAAGCACATAATACCACCGCATAGTGACAAATAATACTAAATAAAAATGTAAAAAAAGCTCTGTATATTGGGTCAGTGTACAGGTAATACAGTGATTACCAGTGACATTATACACAGGAGCTCTGTATATAGTGTCAGTGTACTGGTAATACAGTGATCACCGGTGACATTATACACAGGAGTTCTGTATATAGTGTACTGGTTATACAGTCATCACCAGTGACATTATACACAGAAGCTCTGTATATAGTGCCAGTGTGTGTGTACGTAATATACATACTCACCAGTGATGTCTCTAGGTGAAGTACTTCAAATGTTGCAGACCGATACCATGTCTTCTATGTAGGACTTATCTCTGCAGAAAATAACATAGTTATCAATAACTGATCACTTCCAGAGCACAATCCACACTTTTCTCAAGATTTCTACACTACATCAAATGAAAAAAAAAGCAACATAGTGCCACACTACACATTAACAGTGCTCCAGTGTCATTCTGTGCCTACTCATCCTTGTCAGCAGACATATTTGTCTCATAGCAAAAATGTAGCAGAGCTGAAGACAGAAGACTCGTGGATTACGTCAGAACCAGGATTTTTTTTATTAACCCCTTAAGGACCGAGTCACTTTGCAGCTTAATGACCAGACCGTTTTTTGTAATTCTGACCGGTGTCCCTTTATGAGGTAATACCTCTGGAACACTTCAAAGGATCCTAGCGATTCTGAGATTGTTATTTCGTGACATTATTATTATTATTATTATTATTATTTATTCATTTATATAGCGCTATTAATTCCACATGTTAGTAGTAAATTTAGGTCGATCATTTTTGTGTTTATTTGTGAAAAAATCAAAAATTTGACGAAAATTTTGCAATTATCACATATTTTATTTTTATTCTGTTAAACCAGAGAGTTATGTGACACAAAATAGTTAATAAATAACATTTCCCACATGTCTACTTTACATCAGCACAATTTTTGAAAAAAAAAATTTTTGGTTAGGAAGTTATAAGGGTTCAAAATTCATCAGCAATTTTTAATTTTTCCAGCAAAATTACAAAACCATTTTTTTAGAGACCACATCACATTTGAAGACCCTTTGAAGGACGTACATGACAGAAAACACCCAAAAGTGACACCATTCCAAAAACTGCACCCCTCAAGCTACTCAAATCTAAATTCAAAAAGATTGTTAACCCTTCGGGTGCTTCACAGGAACACAAGCAATTTGGAAGGGAAAAATAGACATTTCAATTTTTCCAACAAAAATGTTCTTTTAGTCTCATTTTTTTCATTTTTACATGGGCAACAGGATAAAATCCATCCTAATATTTGTTGGGCAATTTCTCCTGAGTACATCGATACCTCATATGTGGTCATAAACCACTGTTTGGGTGCATGGCAGGGCTCAGAAGAAAGGGAGCGCAATTTGACTTTTGGAGCTAATTTTATATTCAAAAAGTCAAATGGCGCTTTTTCCCTTTCAAGCCCTGCCGTGCGCCCAAACAGTGGTTTATGACCACATATGAGGTATCGGTGCACTCAGGAGAAATTGCCTAACAAATTGTAGGATGCATTTTATCCTGTTGCTCATGTAAAAATGAAAAAATTGAGGCCAAAACTAAATTTTTGTGAAAAATAAAAAAGTATTATTTCATTTTTATGGATCAATTTGTGAAGCACCTGGGAGTTAAAAGTGCTCACTATGCATCTAGACAAGTTCCTTGGGGGGTCTAGTTTCCAAAATGGTGTCACTTGTGTGGGAGCTCCAAAGTTTAGGAACACAGGGACTCTCCATAGGCGACATGGTGTCCGCTAACAATATGAGCAGAAAATTAGCTTGAAGTGTTAGCGGACATCATGTCGGGTATGGAGAGCCCCTGTGTGCCTAAACATTGGAGCTCCCCCACAAGTGACCCCATTTTGGAAACTAGACCCCCAAGGAACTTATCTAGATGCATAGTGAGCGCTTTGAACCCCAGGTCCTTCACAAATTGATCCTTAAAAATGAAAAAGTACTTTTTTTTCACAAAAAATTTCTTTTTTCACTTTTACGGATTAATTTGTGAAGCACCTGGGGGTTCAAAGTGCTCACTATGTATCTAGATAAGTTCCTTGTGGGGTCTAGTTTCCAAAATGGGATCACTTGTGGGGGAGCTCCAATGTTTAGGCACACAGGGGCTCTCCATACGCGACATGGTATTCCAATTGTTAGCGGACACCATGTTGCGTATGGACAGCACCTTATCTAAATG
Source organism: Allobates femoralis (assembly GCA_033576535.1). Lineage (NCBI taxonomy): Eukaryota > Metazoa > Chordata > Amphibia > Anura > Aromobatidae > Allobates > Allobates femoralis. Next base: position 160,229,859 of record JARQOC010000006.1, read on the forward strand.
CATAGTGAGCACTTTCAACCTCCAGGGCAAATTGATCTGTAAAAATGAAAATTACTCTTTTTTGACAAAAATGTTCTTTTAGCCTCAATTTTTTCATTTTCACATGGGAAACAGGATAAAATGGATCCTAAAATTTATTGGGCAATTTCTCCTGAGTAAACTGTCACCTCATATATTGTGGAAAACCACTGTTTGGGCGCACGGCAGGGCTCGGAAGGGAAGGAGCGCTATTTGACGCTCCAAGCAGAAAATTAGCTGAAATTGTTAGGAGATTCCCTGATGTGCCTAAACAATGGAGCTCCCCCACAAATGAGATTTTGCACTGATGATTTGGGGCTCCGCTGTATTTTTGGTCACCAGCACAGGTACAACTGGCAGGTTGCCATGGCAACATTTGGTAACCTGACCCAAGTACCAGGTTACCAGAGATTACATCAGGTTGTCATGACAACCTCAGTTTGCCATGGCGACATCTGGTAACCTGACCCAAGCCTCAGAGATCATGTGATCTCTGAGGCATGAGTAAAGTTACCAGATGTCGCCATGGCAACTTGCCATGGCAACCTCTGGCTACCATGGTGATCGACCCATCGCAATTACATTATGATGGGCCGATCAACATGGGGAGAGGGGAGTAACCCTGCACTCCCTCTCCCCAGACCCTAAATAGCACTTAGGGGTGACACAGGGACAGCGACCACTTAGTGATCGCTGCCCCTGTCAGATCGCTCCTCTCAGCCTCATCTTCTCCATGCAGGAATGAGGCTGAGTGGAGCAGGGCAGAGCGGACCGGGCAGCATAGTATGGAGGAGGAGAGCGGGGAGCGGACAGAGGAGGAGAACTAGGCACCAACAGAGGAGGTGAACGGGGCACAGGTCAGAGGAGAAAGAAGAGAGGGTAGGAGGAAGAGGGGCGAGGAAGGAGGAGGAAGCGGGAGAGGAGGGAGGAGAGCGGAGACAGGAGAGAGGGGAGAAGGAATCGAGGAGCGGAGGCAGGAGAGAGGGGAGCGGAGGCAGGAGAGAGGGGAGGAGAGCAGGGAGAGGATGGAGGAGGAAGTGGGGAGAGGAAGGAGTAGAGCGGGGAGAGGATGGAGGAGACTGAGAGCAGAGGCAGGAGACCGGGAGCGGAGCCAGGAGACCGGGAGTGGAGGCAGGAGAAAGGGGAGGAGGGATTGGAGGCAGGAGAGCGGGCACAGCAGTAGACGGGCAGCGGGGATGATTGCAGGGTCCGAGCACAGCTGACAGCCCGGCTCCTGCAGAGATCATGTTTGTTTACAAGCAGTGACAGTTCAAAGCCATGACGGGTTTAGCCATCATGATGCGGGAACTAACATCTTTTCATGACGCTAAATTCGTCATTGGTTGTAATGGGGTTAACCCATTATCTACCAATGTCCTTTTTTTTGGACGCCTAATCTTTTGCTTCTAGCAACTAAGATTTTATAATTAGGTCCAATTTTTTGTGTTGTGTTTGTAAAAAGATGTTTTCAAAACAGGAAATCATGTCACTGTCATTTTTAATTGAATATTCTTCCACCCAGAGAGCTTTCATACACCAATTTTCGAAAAGGAAAATTGCTAATTTGGCAAGTAATGGGTTAAAGATGGAGTCACTAAGTGTGTTTTGTGTTTTATTTTTAATAACAAATTTGTTTTCTGTGTTTTTTTTCTGTTTACTAGAAATTCATGGTGGTCATGCCTAATTTGGCGTAACACCATGAATTTCGAGCTTAGTACCAGCTAATAATACAAAGCTGGTACTAACCCCATTATTACCCAGGGTGCTACACATTACCAGGGCTGCTGGAAGAGCTGGGTAAAGTGCCTGGAAATGGTGCTATGATGAATGTGCCATTTACAGGGGTGGCTGCGATTTTCAGCGTGGGGAGCCAAGAACACTTGGGCCTTACCATTCTGATAATCCCAGCCCCCAGCTGCCTTGTTTTATCTGGCTGGCAATCAACATATAGCGGGAGCCTGCGCATTTAAAAAAAAAATATTTTAAATAAGTTTAAAACAAATATTTGGCTTCTCTGTCTTTTGATCGCCAGCCAAGGTAAAGCCAGGCAGCTGAGGGCTGAGATTTTCAGCATGGTAAGGCCCAAGCATTCTGGGCCCCCCACACTGAAAATGGCAGCCCGTAGCCACCCCTGGAATTCGCACATTCATTGTGGCACCATTTCCAGGCGCTTTATCCGGCTCTTCCAGCGGCCCTGGTGGGAGGTGTCACGCTGGGTAAAAATGGGGTTAGTACCAGCTTTGTATAATGAGCTGGTACTAAGCCTGAAATTCATGGTGTCACGCCAATTTAGACATGGCCACCATGAATTTCTAGTAAACAAAAAAAAAACACAACAAAGAGAAAAATTTTTTTTAATAAAAATAAACACAAAACACATTTAGTGACTCCATCTTTAATATAAAAAAACCCTCGCTCCAACGTAATCCACAGGTCTTCTGTCTTCAGCTCTGCTACATCTTTGCCATCAGACAAATATGTCTGCTGACAGAGATGAGCAGGCAATGAATAACAGTAAAACACACCTGTGAGTGATAGAAGCGGTCATCTGGCCTCCAGCCGCCAACCGTGTTTCCTGTGCACTGCAAATAATGCATACTTTCAAATGCTTGCCTGTTTTTGCAAGCGTTTAGTATGCATTTTGGCAATGCAAGTCTACGGTACATTGCATTTGTGCTGATTTACAACGGATCTGTTGTAACGCACAGCATAAACACAATGTTAACCCAGCCTAACAGCAGCGAGGAGGGAAGACGGAGGCCTGGAGACCACCTAGTCAGACTACTGGTGGTACTATCATGTCCATTGCCCAGTACGTCCTCCCAGCCTTTGTGGTACTATTATGCTTATTGCCCAGTATGTACTGTCAACCTCTGTGGTACTATCATATTAGTACTATTACCAGTGGCTGGCAGGACATGATGGGCATGATAGTACCACAGAAGCTGGCAGGACATACTAGGCATGAATGATGCCAAGTATGTCCTGCCAGCCCCTGTGGTACTATCATGCCCACCCAGCATATCCTGCCAGCCAGTGGTGGTGTGGTACTATTATGCTAGTACTACTACCACCAGTGGCAGGCTGGCAGGACATGCCGGGTGAGCATGATAGTACCACAGAGGCTGGTACGACATATTAGGCGTGAATCATGCCACGTATATCCTGTCAGCCTCTGTGGTACTATCATGCCCACCCGGCATGTTCTGCCAGCCACTGGGGGTACTGTCATACTAGTACTACCACCAGTGGCTAGCAGGACATGCTGGGTGGGCATGATAGTATCACAGAGGCTGGCAGGACATACTTGGCATCATTCATTACTATGGGGCACAGTTGACTAGCAGCATAGCATTCACGCTCTGTAACGCTATGCTGCTAGTTTTTAGTCCTGCTGGGGTCACAAAGCAAATGTGACCCTAGCCAGACAGAGGTGCTGGGGGGCCCCTACCAGCTCGGAGCCCTGGTTCATTGAACTGGCTGCACCGGTGGTAGGTCGTCCCCTGGCTGTGTATGAACGAGGTGTACAGAGTGGAGCCAAGTGTGTACGAAGTGTACGCATTGATTCCGTGTGTGCATGAGGTATATTGATGGAAGTTGTGTGTATTATGTGTATGGAATGGAGTTGGATGTGTGTATGATGTGTACAAAGCAGAGCCACAAAGTGTACTGTCTCAGTCGCAGAGGGCAGGGTTACTCAGCTATCCGGGCAACAGTCTATTCACGGTGGCATCCCCAAAACCTGGGGCCCTGACCAGACATGTAAAAGGGGATATTTACAGGGGAATGAGGAGAGTTTGTCGTGATGCCAGCTGAGGTATCTGGTCAGGGGTGATCAGCGTTGCAGATAGTAGTCCCCAGGAGATAGATGGTGATGCAGTAAAGTGGATAACTCCCCTCACCAGGAGCCGGCCCCTGGAAGAAGTAGTAGAAGAGTGGCAAGCAAGATGGTAGGAGTCATAGTAGTGAATGAAGGTGCAGAATGGCTGCTGAAAGAAAGCCAGGAGACAGTCTTTATTCTTTATCTTTTACTCAGTATTAGGGATGGGCGAGTCTACTCGCTAGGACTCGTTACTCGGCGAGTAGTAAGGGACTCGCAGGACTCGGTACTCTGCGAGTTTCCCAGCGATTACTCGCACAGTAACGAGTCCAATGCAAGTCAATGGCAATCCTAGTTTTGTCAGAGTTTACTTTTTCTCACTCGCTAGACTCGCTATATCACATCGCTATGTAGCTTGAATCTCCCCAAATCGTTTAAACAATCGCACCGCTTCAAGGATACCCGCTGTCAGCAGCGAGTCTGAGCGTGTCTACGAATCCGAGTCCTGTATACTGTATTCGGGACTCGCGAATACAGAATCTGTTATGTTCCGACAAAGCTTCCGAGACAGCCTAGCGTGTTAGGTCAGAAAACTTGTGAAGATGGACAAGCATGTTAGCCAATCATATTCAGTAATGCCACAGCCATGTTGGTTGTGGCAGGACTATGATTGGCTTCTGTTCATCGTGATGCCTATGTCATGTATGAGAGGCGAGGCTGTATATAGGCCTTGCCACCGCCATTTTCTCCACATTCCTGTGAGATCTGAGCTAGTGCAGGGTGAGGTAGATGCTGGAGCAGATTATAGGGAGTGTCAGTCAGTGTAGGGAAACTTCAAGATTCCTTATATTTAACCCAAACAGCTCTTCTGAGAGTTACCAGGAGGACAGAGGAGTACTGTGTAGAAGACTGTAGGCAGACAGGCAGGCAGGGAGGAGCAGCCTTACAGTGCACACAGGACCGACCTCATAGCTTAGCTTACTCACTCAGCTTTCCTAATAGCTGAAGTCAGAGGCTTAGCTGAGGTACTATTTCCTATTTTTTTGCACCTGATAGATTTTGGGTCATAATAACCCCTTCAGTTTTCTTTACTCTGTGGCAGACCAGTGCGTTGCTGCTCTCCTACCTGCAAATAGCACGTACACCACCTACTTGTGCGACTACTTGTGCGCACTTAATAATTTTTGCAGGGACTAGTGTGCTGCTACACAGACACGGACACATTTCTTACTTAAGGTGCACTTTTAAAATATAACCTTTAATAAATATTTGTTAAAATAACAAAAAAGTGTTCTCCCACACCTAGTGTCTATAAAACACACATTACAGACAGGGATGGGACAATATCCCTATTAAACCCTGTCTCTTGTTCTCTTGTTATCATATAATTTGGATATAAACCACAGACACGGACACAGCAGCAAAAAACTGTTGCGAGAGGGGTTTCCAAAACGGCAATGCGAGCGCTTTCCGAGACATCTGCGATTTGTAAATCGCACATTACTCGCTATTACTCGCTTCCCCATTCATTAACATTGGACTCGCTAGACTCGCAACGAGTAGCGAGTCCCGGACTCGGACTCGCTAGAGTCAAGCGATTCCGAGTAATCTAGGACTCGCCCATCACTACTCAGTATTACAGACATCCACAGGTCCAGGTACTGGTTCTCTGGGCCGAGCGATTTGGTCAGTCTGAGAAGAACTAAGCATTGCTATGATGAACAGGTATATGGCCTTACCAGCTGTCTTTCTCCTTCTGTTGAGTTTCTAGGTACTATCCACTTCCCCATGTGCCTTTTTCTTCCTTGTGGCTACTAGCAGGCAGGCAGGCAACCAGGAACTCTCAAGACCCCGGACCCACACCGGTTCTTCAAGCCATATGACAGTCACTGTTCCTCTGGTAGTCCCACAGTGTGACTACTAAGCTTGCAACTCAGCAGTCTCCAGATTGCTGCGAGGCATGAATTCCTGACAGCCTGAGATTCTGGCTCACATCTATAACTTATGTCCCCCACAGCCTGAAGGCTGTTAGCAGGCCCACACCCTCATCCACTGTTCAACTGTGTGTCTGTCTAGCTCAGGGATGGGGAACCAGTTTTCTACCTCACTGGGGAGGCCGAGGCTGGTGCATAGAGATCACTGGAGAGCTGGATTTAAAGGGCAGACAGTCGGCAAAACTTGTCTGCTCATCTGAGCACTGTGGTCCCCAGGAATCCACCGAGGGGCCGCAAAAAAGTCATCGAGGACCATATTCGGCCCTAGGGCCTGAGGTTCCCCACCCCTGCTCTAGATTCTGAGTTCTAACTCCTAAGTGCCAACCCTCCCTCCTATACCTCACTACAACTAACCCTCCTATCAATCAGTGTCTAGGAGCCGACTGATCAGGGTGTGGGAGGTGTGTGTGTGCATGTATGGGGGAGTCCATCATAGAATACCTGAATTCACCTCTGATGTGGTATCAGTGCCAATGGAGTTAACTACCAGTATGGCAACCAGACTAAAGGGGCTCCACATTCCCCCCTAGTTAAACACGGTATGTCCCGGACTGCAACAAACGATACAAAGCATTAGGCACAGAAACTTTTTTTCAATGCAATTACATAACAAATATAAATAACACTTTTAATAATAACAGTTTTAAAACATTCATTCTGTCAGGAAGGCACATTTTTCTTGAACAGTAACATTGCAAATATTAGTAACATTTTTGCATGGATCACAGCCCCAAACCACTTGATGCACTTGTCCCTGGGTGCAGTGCAGGGCACACAGACCATTTTGTAGGTTGTTTCTGCACCAGCTGTTTTGAAAGGTGTAAACAACAGTTGTGTGGGCTTAGCCACGGCTCCTTCATTTTTGTCAGCAGTAGTGCAAAGACCGGTTCAAGTGCTAGCAATTCCTGAGTAGCTCGAGCAAATCCTGGCAGGGCATCAAAGTGCAATTAAAATAATTCAGTGGTACCAGTCTTTGGAATTGCATCTAGTTGCCTTTCAATAAAAACCAGCAGAAAAACGCAAAATGGTGCAACAAGATAAACCCCAGGTAAGTATTGTAGTCACTGTCCAGGAGCGTAATAAAGCTCTTTTGCAGTATTGTCCATTACCCTTTTAAGTGCAAATGTTAAAAACTAGGCTGTCGGCCAACAATTTGGAAACAAGGTGCATCTCCTCTAAAGCCTTCATCTATTCCTATCCTACCTTATACTATACTAATTCTTATTACTAAAGCTATACTTACCGTATATTAGAGCTATACTTATGATAGGCCTGGCTTGTCTTACCTAAGCAATGTTTAATCCTACATAACAGTACAGTTTTACTGTATTTAAATGTGCAAATCCTTACTGTATGTCTAACATGTAACATCTGTTACCAACATGAGTCTCATTGTTAAGGGCACAGCAGGCACCCTAGTACTCCTCTGTACTGGATGAGCTTCTTGTATTTGCAGACTGCACAGGGTTTTGCGAAAAACCAATATTTATGGTGCAGTTTGTCTGGTTCACTGTGTGGTGCTCTGGCTGGGGTTGGCATCACATTAACGTGTACAGTTCCTCTCACTCCTGGGACAGAAGTAACTCAAGTAGGACTAGTTGGGATTATTTAACTTCTGCCTCTGACAGTAGGTATATACATAAGGTTCGATTTCCACATTTTAGCATTTCTAGGCAAAATCTCTATTGCACCTCTAAAAAACCGCATTGAAAACAAGGAGAAAAACTGGAGTTTATGTGCAAAAATATCCAAAAATTTAGTTTAATCCATTAAACTTTTTACAGACAAATACAAAAAACAGTACAAATCACAAGAACAGAGCACTTAGGGTGCATATAGAACAATTACAGTCTGGTTAATCTGATAATACCCAAAATAGGTGAAGCAAGTAAGATATAAACACAGGACCATATTACTTCTTTTATAGGTGTGCAGTACCACCAGCACCCTTGATCATTAAATACTTCTGATATACACAGACCGGGGACCATAGAAATAGATACACCAAAGGTGTGTATCCTTATTGCCATAAGCAATACTGTTTATAGACATATTGATCTGGTACATTTGTATCCCACTAGGTGCTACAATTATTATTTCACGGAATCCATGATATAAAGGCTCCTGAAAGGTAATATATTAAACACTGTGGAGACACAGGTATATACTGAATGCCTTTCACACTGGTATTGAATTCAGTTTCAGTGTACCTAACAGTAATTCTTAAACCGATGCAAGCCTAATGGCAGTCGGACCTTCATAAGGGCACCTACAGGTGATTGCATTAAGATTTAACAACTTGATCTGCATACCTATGTCCATATCCTGATCAATTTTCCTTCATCACAGGACTGCTCACTGAGTTATTTCAAGTATAACTGATATCATATAGTCTCCAGGTCCAGGTATACCCTCTATATACATAATAGATTGTTTCTGCACTTATGTAATTCACAGTAGAGAGAGCCGTAGGATAAGATCGCTTTACTCATTACATCCATCTTGACAATGTGTCCTTCCACCTTTATAGAATAAAACATGTCATTTGTGTGTGTGTCAGTAATGCAGGCTTGTTGCTTTGCCTATAGTGATGTGATGTGATCTGACTGTGGCCATCTCTACATGGCCATGGCCAATAACCCAGTTTAGGGCACATGCAGCCCAAACATAAATGACATGATGACCAGGACAGACACTTTCACACACACAATTGGCCCATTCATGTTGTGTGTGCAGAGCTATGTTGTGGATGATGGCCCTACAGGATGGAATATTGTCCCGCACAAATCGTTGTGACAAATGCAAACATGTATAGTGACACATCCATAGCCACGCAGAATAATGTACAGATGCACATGACCACACAGGGCTAAGGTGGTTTATTGGTCATGGGGCAAGATGTCCAGAAAATGTGGCTATTGGATATATTGCCATTCCCAACAACATTGTGTGACAAGCTATATGTCACACAGCATGGTAATATTGACTCTATGTGTCATGGTGGTCAAGAAATGACGTACATGTTAACTTCAGCCTGACTATCCAGCTACAGTTGAGGCCAAAAGTATTGACACCCCTGCTATTCTGTCAGATAATACTCAGTTTCTTCCTGAAAATGATTGCAATCACAAATTCTCTGGTATTATTATCTTCATTTAATTTGTCTTCAATGAAAAAACACAAAAGAGAATGAAGCAAAAAGCAAAACATTGATCATTTCACACAAAACTCCAAAAATGAGCCAGACAAAAGTATTGGCACCCTCAGTCTAATACTTGGTTGCACAACCTTTAGCCAAAATAACTGCGATCAACCGCTTCCGGTAACTATCAGTGAGTTTCTTACAATGCTCTGCTGTAATTTTAGACCATTCTTCTTTGGCAAACTGCTCCAGGTCCCTGATATTTGAAGAGTGCCTTCTCCAAACTGCCATTTTTACATCTCTCCACAGGTGTTCTATGGGATTCAGGTCTGGACTCATTGCTGGCCACCTTAGAAGTCTCCAGTGCTTTCTCACAAGCCATTTTCTAGTGCTTTTTGAAGTGTGTTTTGGGTCATTGTCCTGCTGGAAGACCCATGACCTCTGAGGGAGACCCAGCTTTCTCACGCTGGGCACTACATTATGCTGCAAAATTTGTTGGTAGTCTTCAGACTTCATAATGCCATGCACACGGTCAAACAGTCCAGTGCCAGAGGCAACAAAGCAACTCCAAAACATCAGGGAACCTCCGCCATGTTTGACTGTAGGGACCGTGTTCTTTTCTTTGAATGCCTCTTTTTTCTCCTGTAAGCTCTATGTTGATGCCTTTGCCCAAAAAGCTCTACTTTTGTCTCATCTGACCAGAGAACATTCTTCCAAAACGTTTTAGGCTCTCTCAGGTAAGTTTTGGCAAACTCCAGCCTGGCTTTTTTATGTCTCGGGGTAAGAAGTGGGGTCTTCCTGGGTATCTTACCATACAGTCCCTTTTCATTCAGATGCCGACGGATAGTACGGGTTGACACTGTTGTACCCTTGGACTGCAGGGCAGCTTGAACTTGTTTGGATGTTAGTCGAGGTTCTTTATCCACCAACCGCACAATCTTGTGTTGAAATCTCTCGTCAAGTTTTCTTTTCCGTCCACATCTAGGGAGGTTAGCCACAGTGCCATGGGCTTTAAACCTCTTGATGACACTGCGCACGGTAGACTCAGGCACATTCAGGTCTTTGGAGATGGACTTGTAGCCTTGAGATTGCGCATGCTTCCTCCCAATTTGGTTTCTCAAGTCCTCAGACAGTCCTTTGGTCTTCTTTCTTTTCTCCATGCTCAATGTGGTACACACAAGGACACAGGACAGGGGTTGAGTCAACTTTAATCCATGTCAACTGGCTGCAAGTGTGATTTAGTTATTGCCTACACCTGTTAGGTGCCACAGGTAAGTTACAGGTACTGTTAATTACACAAATTAGAGAAGCATCACATGATTTTTCTAACAGTGCCAATACTTTTGTCCACCCCCTTTTTTATGTTTGGTGTGGAATTATATCCAATTTGGCTTTTAGGACAATTCTTTTTGTGTTTTTTCATTGTAGACAAATTAAATAAAGATAATAATACCAAAGAATTTGTGATTGCAATCATTTTCAGGAAGAAACTGAGTATTATCTGACAGAATTGCAGGGGTGTCAATACTTTTGGCCACAACTGTATGTGTGTTGATACAGTTAGGGCCAGAAATATTTGGACAGTGACACAAGTTTTGTTATTTTAGCTGTTTACAAAAACATGTTCAGAAATACAATTATATATATAATATGGGCTGAAAGTGCACACTCCCAGCTGCAATATGAGAGTTTCCACATCCAAATCGGAGAAAGGGTTTAGTAATCATAGCTCTGTAATGCATAGCCTCCTCTTTTTCAAGGGACCAAAAGTAATTGGACAATGGACTCTAAAGGCTGCAATTAACTCTGAAGGCGTCTCCCTCGTTAACCTGTAATCAATGAAGTAGTTAAAAGGTCAGGTGTGGATTCCAGGTGTGTGGTTTTGCATTTGGAAGCTGTTGCTGTGACCAGACAACATGCGGTCAAAGGAACTCTCAATTGAGGTGAAGCAGAACATCCTGAGGCTGAAAAAAAAGAAAAAATCCATCAGAGAGATAGCAGACATGCTTGGAGTAGCAAAATCAACAGTTGGGTACATTCTGAGAAAAAAGGAATTGACTGGTGAGCTTGGGAACTCTAAAAGGCCTGGGCGTCCACAGATGACAACAGTGGTGGATGATCGCCGCATACTTTATTTGGTGAAGAAGAACCCGTTCACAACATCAACTGAAGTCCAGAACACTCTCAGTGAAGTAGGTGTATCTGTCTCTAAGTCAACAGTAAAGAGAAGACTCCATGACAGTAAATACAAAGGGTTCACATCTAGATGCAAACCATTCATCAATTCCAAAAATAGACAGGCCAGAGTTAAATTTGCTGAAAAACACCTCAAGAAGCCAGCTCAGTTCTGGAAAAGTATTCTATGGACAGATGAGACAAAGATCAACCTGTACCAGAATGATGGGAAGAAAAAAGTTTGGAGAAGAAAGGGAACGGCACATGATCCAAGGCACACCACATCCTCTGTAAAACATGGTGGAGGCAACGTGATGGCATGGGCATGCATGGCTTTCAATGGCACTGGGTCACTTGTCTTTATTGATGACATAACAGCAGACAAGAGTAGTCGGATGAATTCTGAAGTGTACCGGGATATACTTTCAGCCCAGATTCAGCCAAATGCTGCAAAGTTGATTGGACGGCGCTTCATAGTACAGATGGACAATGACCCCAAGCATACAGCCAAAGCTACCCAGGAGTTCATGAGTGCAAAAAAGTGGAACATTCTGCAATGGCCAAGTCAATCACCAGATCTTAACCCAATTGAGCATGCATTTCACTTGCTCAAATCCAGACTTAAGACGGAAAGACCCACAAACAAGCAAGACCTGAAGGCTGCGGCTGTAAAGTCCTGGCAAAGCATTAAGAAGGAGGAAACCCAGCGTTTGGTGATGTCCATGGGTTCCAGACTTAAGGCAGTGATTGCCTCCAAAGGATTCGCAACAAAATATTGAAAATAAAAATATTTTGTTTGGGTTATGTTTATTTGTCCAATTACTTTTGACCTCCTAAAATGTGGAGTGTTTGTAAAGAAATGTGTACAATTCCTACATTTTCTATCAGATATTTTTGTTCAACCCTTCAAATTAAATGTTACAATCTGCACTTGAATTCTGTTGTAGAGGTTTCATTTCAAATCCAATGTGGTGGTATGCAGAGCCCAACTCGCGAAAATTGTGTCACTGTCCAAATATTTCTGGCCCTAACTGTATAGTGATATGATGAGTATGTTCACATCAGAAATGGCAACACATAGTACTGTAGTCTGCACTGTCCCGCTGGTTTGTCACTAACCGGCAGATGCAGAGGGATGAAGGTGCAATATCAGGTGCTCAAGATAGCTATGTGACGAGGGGCGTGTCCTGATGTGGAACATGGAGGACGCATAGAGAGAGAGCTCCTCCGGTGGTGTCTGATTATCCGGGATTTAACGGCAAAATAACGTCCCTACTCTGTCATCTTGGTGAGGTACTGGTTCACTGGACTCCTGAGCTGCCCGGACCGGGCTCCAGAGGCTACAGAACCCAGCAGAAAACAACTGATTCCCTTGTGACTGAATGCCCTGTGGCTGCTCCTGGAGGCTCTAAAATGGCACCTGGCCACTACACTGCTCCTGCTGCCGGCTGCACAATCCTTGACATCCTGGCTTCATAACTTAACAAATCTCGCCCATAGAGCCTCAGGTGAATTGGCACATCATCCCTGGGTGAGGTACAGGAGATATTTCTACCCTAAAGAGCAGTCTGTTCTACATCTACACCTGATTTCTCACTCCCCCCATCCTGCACATGGCAGGGCTGCCTGGAGAACTGGAGAGCTTCCCTTGAGTTCAAGAACTGAGTTACTCACTGTGCCGAGGAGCTGAAGGAAAGGGTAAGAGCACACAGGTGTACTGCTGCTGCTGGGTGGACAAAGCAGGGGCACTGGAGCAGAACTCTTACACTGGGGACATATACCTTATAGCACTGCACTAGTTGGATGAACTTTCTCATACTTAGGAGGCCAGATGATAATCTGGATCACTCTGTGAGTGGAGATAGTGAAGACCCCGTGATTGCCAGTGATAGATTGTGAAGGGTGATAGGAGCTCAGGGAGAGCAGCCTGGAGATTAACCCTTTGCTTCATCTCCTTCTGTGACTGTGACAAACTCACTGCATCCCCCCTGTTGGAGTAACTATAAGGCTGGCTTCACATTAGCGTTTGTGTCTGCATGCTGATGGCATGCAGACACAAACGCTGTCAGAAGCAGGGACACTTTGATGTGTCCACAGCGGATAATGTCCGCCTGCGGACACATCACTATGGAGCCCGGCAGCCAATGGGCGCTGTCCGGGGGCAGGCCGGAGGCGGAGATCAGCGCCGGAGATCTCCGCCCCCCGGCCGCCGGTAAGCTCCGGGACTGTCGGCGGGGATAACAGATGATCTGACAGCTGTTTGAATCTTCCCGCGCCGACACTGTGAGGAGATGTCGGCGCGGGAAGATTCAAACAGCTTTCAGATCAGCTGTTCTCCCCGCCGACATCGCTATGAGATTACAGGCGGCGGGGAGAAGGAGGACAGCAGAGGGTCAGCTGATTCTCCGGTGGCCGTCGGTGAGCTCCTGTGACATCACCGGCGGCCACCGGGAGATTTTTCAATGGGTCCGCAGCGTTCTCCTGCTGTGTCATGCAGAGGACACTGCGGACCCATTGAAGACAATGCTTTTTTTGTACGCTTGCGGACGCTTGCTGATTGTCCAAGCTCCCCAAACGCACAAAAAAACCCAACATGCTGCGTCCCGGGTGCGGATGCTGGACACCGGAAGCAGCAGATATCGTCCGCATCCGCACCCGAACGCAGCAAACGCAGGCACCATGCGTTCCTATGTTAAACATAGGAACGCAGTGCGCATGCGTTTAACTGCGTATGGGAACGCAGCAAAACGCTGCCTTCCCATACGCAAATGTGAAGCCAGCCTAAGGGCTGCCTGAATAGCTGCCTGTCACTAAACAGTGAACAAGAACTGCAAATGTGCCTGCATTAACTCCTGGCCTCCTGGTACAACATTCTAGGCTGAATTCCATTCTTCACAGCATTCCTCCTCTACCTACCAGAAGACTTAACAGCTAACAAGGCATTAACACTTAAGTGGCTGGCACCTGCAGATTCACAGTTCGCCTGTAGAACCACAGCAGTTGGGAAAATAATCACTGTCCAGGGGGAATTGAGCCTCTGCATGCACCGGACACTGAAACTTGTATGAAAATAACACATATAGCTCTGGATGTGAACAACATTACAAGCTTCATTAAGTGACTTTAGCTTTGTATCTGCACACCTTCAGTGACCATAAAACTACGCATAACCTAAAATTGAAAACACCCAGCAGAGAGTATCTTTCCCCTGTAGACCATTTCTCCAGCTAACTGTAAAGCAGTGCTCTTGGGCTATACTCCCTGGATCATAACGCACATCACCTTCTGAGCTTCCATTAGAAAACAGACCCTGCCCTGTCGCTCTGGTGAGGTACTTGATCGCTGCGCTCTTGAGATGCCCAGAACAGGCTCCAGAAATCGCGGTGCCCCGCAGAAAGTCACTGACTTTTTTACGTCTGATAGTCCCACTGCTGCTATTAGAAGCTCCAAAATGGCACCTGCAGCGGCCTCTGGCTCTCGCTCCCCCAGCTCTCCCCACTCACATGGATCCTGGAGTGGTTCACGTGGCGAGGCTGTTAGCCGGTCTCCTAGAGGACTACAAGAGGACTCTACCCCCATCACTTATGGGGCTCTGCGGGGGCTCCTCGAGGACCTTCGTTCCTCCATACAAGCTGATATTAGAGACATTGTGGGGGAAATGAGAGCTGACATGACGGCTTTGGGTGAACGTACTGGCCAGATTGAAGAGAAAATGGCTGAATTTGCAGGAGCTCACAATGAACTGGCAGATAGCCATCACGATCTGTCACAAGATATAAGAGCCATGAGAGCGAAAATGTGGGACCTTGATGACAAGCTTCGTCGGGGCAATCTAAAGGTCAGAGGTATTGCTGAAGTGGAGGGTGAGGAGGACCTGATCGCTACTGTGATGCCTTTTTTACAACACATACTCCCCACAGCTGCCCCAGCGAGCCTAGAGATCGAACGGGCATATAGGCTCCCACTTTCAAAAAAGGCTCCCAAAGATGTACCCAGAGATGTAATGATCCATTTAGCTACTCCTAAACTACGTGACCCTCTGTTGCATACTTTGAGAAAGCACCCTCCCTCAGAAGCTCCGTATACAGCGTGGTCCCTCTTTCCGGATCTTTCACCTGGCACCCTTGCGAGGCGGAGGGACTTTGCCCCCTACTGTTCAGCCCTGAGAGACCGGGGCATTACCTACGCATGGGGCTCACCTGTAAATGTTTCATTTCGCTATAAGGGATCTCGCCATCTCTTCTCTTCCCCATCCAAGATGAAATCCGCGCTGCTGGACTGGAACCTTATGACGAAGGGAGGCTCTCCTTCTGCCGGCTCGACTACACGACATGATCGGGGAGAACGTACCCCTCCACTCCTTGACTCAGGACAGAGATGAGTATATGCATTTCCTAGGATGATGGTCGCCGCCGGGGGACTTCGTTTTGTTTGATTTTCTCTCCACAGCCTCGAGGACCTTCTGATGACATCTTGAGTCCTGAGTGACTGTTTAAGGCCCTTGAGTGCCTTATACCCCCAATGCTCCTGGCATTCCTCTTTCACCCTGTGTGGGGGAGGCGCTGAGGAGTCTCAGAGTACCCTCAAGGGGGTCTCTTCTTACTCAGTTTTTTCTTTCTTCATATTAATTGTTAGTTAATACTCTGTGCTAATAATTCTGTGCTTGTCTTCCTATGATTATCTTTCTCTCCTTTCATTGACCACTACTTTGTCAATCTATTTCTGCATTTCTTACATCTCCTTTTCATTTCTTTTCCTTCTTCTTTTATTTCTCCTGCTTGACATTCTGTCAACCTTTCCTCATCTTCTCGCTACGACTCCTAGCTATCAGGCCTCTATTCTCCTTCTACTTCTGTACTCTCACTTCTCCCTCCCTCTTGTTGTCCCGCTCTTTCTCACCCTTCTTCCTCATCCTTGTCTTTATAGGATACTGAACTGAATTTTTCCTGAGTCTATTGTTGAATTTGTGCATTTACCGAGGGTGTTTTAATATACACGTTGATTAAGTGATCAGATGTATAGGGCTTGAACCTACTTTTTGCCCTTTTCTTTACCTTGTTATTCTCTACTTGGAATCCGTCCCTACCATTTCCCGAAACTTGGGAGCTTTATCGGATAATACTTGGGAGGAGTGTTGATAGCTCTACTGCTTGCGTGGGGCTCTGTGATCACTGGAGGAGGAGCATCCTGCACCCGCCTTGTTAGTGTCTCGTGTTTTTCTTTATCATGAGCTTTCAGTGTGTATCGATTAATGTTAACGGGTTGAACTCCCCGAAAAAGCGTTCTTTAGTGTGGCAGCAGCTCATTAAAATGAAAGCTGAAATCTACCTTATTCAAGAAACTCACCTTTTAGCACAGGATAACTATAGAATGAAATCCCTACAATTTCCTATGCAATATTTTGCCAATGCCCCTAACAAAAAATCTGGAGTTGCAATTTTTGTACATAGATCTCTCGCTTTTCAGCTAATTGAAACGACAATAGACCCACAGGGTCGTTATTTGGTGGTCCAGGCCCTGATTAATGGAAAGCTGTTTACACTCGTTTCAGTGTATGGGCCGAATAAAGGCCAACTGAAATTTTTTCGTGCTCTGTTCACTAAGCTGGACTCTTTGTCGAAGTGATGCCTCCTTGTGGCGGGGGATTTCAATCTCCCGGTACACAGAAGGTTGGACTGCTCGGGACCTTCCTTAAGCCGGGGTGAGATGGGGGGGTTGTTATACACCCACCACCTTCATGATATCTGGCGGTACGCTCATGGGGAAGAGAGGGATTACACGTATTTCTCACCTAGATTTCAATCTTATAGTCGGTTAGACTACTTTCTGGTGGGAGACTCTCTTCTTCATAAGTGTCGAAATGCCTCTATAGGGCATATTACGTGGTCTGACCATGCCCCCATCATGTTGCAGGTCGAGGACGCCCTTCAGGTTCCCCCGACTCCTTTGTGGAATATGAATGAATACCTCCTGTGCTCTCCTGCTGGTGTGGCGCACATTGAGTCTCAACTTGAGCATTACTTCTTAACTAACACTTCTCAAGATACTGACCCAGAAATTTTATGGTACGCCCATAAGGCGGTTATTAGGGGTCACTTCATACAGATGGCAGCCAGGGCCAAACGTGAAAGAAATCAGCAGATGGGGACTCTCACAAAAAAGATAGCAGTTTTAGAGGCCCAACACAAGACTACCCCACCCAGCAAATTACATGTGAATTAGGTGAGACCCGCCGAGAGTTACGCTCTTTACTCCTCTACAAAGCAGAATTCCACCTGAAAAAACTAAAGGCCCGTTTCTATGGTATGGGAGACAAAGCAGGTAGGCTTTTGGCTAGGAGGACCCAAAAAAAGAGAGAAGCCACGAAGATTGACCATATCCTAGGTAATAGGGGAGAGAAGATTAGAAATCCCATTGACATTGCGGGCCAATTTAGAGAATACTACTCGTCACTTTATAATCTGAAAGAGGATTCTGACATCCTACAGCCATCGCCTGCGGCGATGGAATCCTTTCTTGCTCCGGCCCATCTTCCAAAGCTGACTGCTCCCCAATTGGCACGTTTAAACGCGCCTTTCACAGAGGACGAGATTGCCTTGGTTGTCAACTCTATGAGAAAAAACTCGGCCCCAGGTCCAGACGGTTTCTCGTACCGCTATTATACGACCTTTTTGAAGCAAATCCTCCCACATTTGCTATCTCTCTTCTCCTTCTGGAGGGAAGGGGGACGGATACGGCCAGAGGGACTGGAGGCGACAATCTCGGCAATACCGAAACCTGGGAAGATTCCCAACGTACCGGCTAATTTTTGTCCCATTGCTCTATTGAATGGAGACTTAAAAATTTACGCTAAACTATTGGCGTCAAGACTCTTGGAGGTGCTACCCTCTTTGGTCGGTCCGGAGCAAGTGGGTTTCATCCCGGAACGGCAGGCGTCGGACGGCACGAGGCGAATTGTTGATATACTAGAGGTCTTGGAGAGGAGGGGGGCCCCCAGTGCGCTCATTTCGTTAGACGCCGAAAAGGCGTTTGATAGGGTGCACTGGGGGTACCTGGAGGTGGTCTTGGACAGCTTTGGGATTATTGGCAGTTTTAAAAAGGCAGTGTTAGCTCTCTATACTTCCCCCACAGCAAGGGTCAGGGCTTCTGGCTTCCTGTCGGGTTCCTTCCCTATCACGAATGGTACCCGCCAGGGATGTCCTCTGTCGCCGCTAATCTTTGCTTTAGTAATGGAGCCTTTGGCGGCCAGAGTGAGGCAGGACCCTATGATTTCGGGCTCTTGCGTGGGAAAGATAGAACACAAAATCGGGTTATATGCCGATGATGTGATTTTCATTTGTACGAACTTGCTGGTCACCGTTCCAAGGATTATGGCTCTACTGGACGAGTTTTAGGCAGCCTCCTACTATAAATTAAATACATCTAAATCTTTGCTGTATCCTATCCAAGTCCCTTCGGGGCAGATGGCTGAGCTGAGAGCGCGTTTCCCCTTTCAATGGTCTCCTAAAGGTATTCCGTACCTGGGAGTCTGGATTGCACACACCAGCAGGATAGTACACCATAACTTCGAGGTTCTGACTCGCACCATAAGGGAGGGACTTGCCTCCCATAAAGGGCTGTTTCTATCATGGGTTGCCAGAATAAATATAGTCAAAATGACGTACCTTCCAAAAATCTTATATGTGCTTAGGTGCTTACCGCTGATGGTCCCTAAACGTTTGATTGCAACTTTGCAATCACTTTTGACTTGTTTTATTTGGAACCACATAGAGTCAGTATGAGGGTGCTCTCTCTTCCCCTGCGACTGGGGGCATGGGAGTCCCATGTCTGGCATCTTATTATGCGGCAACTCACCTTTCTATGGCTAGTCTTTGGTGGGCGGACGCGCACCAACCTTTGTGGATGCAAATCGAGAAGTATTATGCTCCTCGTGGATCCACTAAACTTTTACTCGAGATGAACCTTCTACAACGATCGGCAGATTCTAACCTTCTTGGGGCTATGTCAGCTCTATTGAGGGTTTGGCGACAGCATGCACGCTCCTTGTTAGCCTTCCTTTTCCGCGACATTTCCCTTCGGGCGGTGGAAGCGCTGGTGGGGTCCCTCTCTCTTACACCTTGGAGAGACGGTGGAGTCCTTTTTGTTCATCAGGTCCTGGACGGTAACACCATAAAATCTTTTACAGAACTTGCAGATAGATACTCTATCCCCAGAACAGCTTTTTACCAATATCTTCAATTACGACATTTTTTGAATTCAGTGACTTGGCCTGTGGTAGACCTAACAACTGTTGATGGCGTGGTGCAGAGGTACTTTAAATCAGCTCCCTCCGGTGGTCACGGCGTCTCTGTTATGCATGGTGCATTAGCTCGGCTGAGAAGCTCTGAAAAACTACCGTATATGGTAAAATGGGAATCTGTCTTACAAATTGACGTCACGCTGGAACAATGGCAAGACGCTGCGCTCCGTAGTTCGGCTTATACAAGCTGTGTTAACCATATTGAGCAAATCAAAAAAGTCCAGTTGGAGTGGTACATAACCCCGATCACTTTGGCCCGCTTCAGGGGTTGTTGTGCCTCGGAGGCCCAGACTTGTTGGAGAGGATGTTCCGAAAAGGGATCATCCCTTCACATGTGGTGGGATTGCCTACCTTTGGGCACGTTCTGGTACTCTGTGGCTCAGCTCCTAATTTCATTGACGGGGGTCCAGTTTCGGTTGAGCCCAGCTCTGGCCCTCCTGGGCTTGGGTTTGCAGGACTGGCCCTCTCCATTACGACCTATTGTGGCAAACACTTTGCTCGGAGCAAGGTTGTGTATTGCTAGATGCTGGAGATCTGTGAGAATGCCGACCATTAGTGACCTCACCATAGCACTTAACTTGCATCTTCAACATGAGCTCTTGTTAGCTCACGATGCTGCCCGTCGTGAAAAGGTGCTCGGTTGGTGGGACCCATGGATTCAGTCTACACATAATACAGTTCGATTGCCTACCTGATTATATGACTATCCTACAGTAACAGATAAGCCCTGACGTGATGGGTTTCCCTCACCCTTATATCAACAATACTCTCAACTTGCTTAGCTGGTCGATGAAGACTCCCGCCCTTATTCCCCTATTCCCCTCTTCCTTCTTTTCTCTCTCTTCCTTTTCTCTCTTGTCCCCAATCTTCACCTTGTTCCCTCTTCCCCTCGTCACTTGTTCCTTTTCCCCTTATTCATTTTATAATGTTGTTGTGGTCTTGGTTAAGTGATGTCTATTGTTTGTTCTACCACTTATTCTCTACAACAAATATGTTCTAGTGATGGACTATGATGACCGATGGTTGCCTCCCTTTACGGGAATATTTTGTGATACCGACAATGGTCTAGATTATGTTCTAATTTTATGTAATAATTTGTTTGTTATTATTATATACTCAATAAAAACATTGAAACAAAAAAAAAAAAAAAAGATAGCTATGTGACAGGCTACACTGCCATGTGGTGGTACACGTTTGTTTGTTGTTGTGATGAGGTATGTGTATATCCCAATTACTCGTTACGCAGCCTCCTAATCCGTGCACGGATGCTTTCAATGCGCCCTGGACACTTGTATCTCAAGTCTGCCACCTTCTTCTGGATCTGCTGGGTGGTGCGCTCCACACCCAGTCTCCTCAGCAGTGAAACATTCATACAGGATACAATAGACATGAATGTCTTTACTCCAGATATCCCATCATCTGATCCTATGAAACAGGTCCTATCGTCTGATTCATTACAGACTAAGAAAAATAAAATGTCACAAAAGAGGCATTAAAAAATGAACTGCTCTTAAAATAAAGAAACCATTTCACTTTCAAAATATGGAAATAGTTTTCCACTCAATCTCTTGTTAAACACAAAAAATTTTACACAGAACAAAATAGATTTTTTTGTTCCAAGTGTGGAAATTATTTTAACCACAAATCAGATCTTGTTCGACTCCTTTCACATCAGCGCTTTTTTGACAGTTTTGCCACATCTGCCTCTTTACCGGGACACTTGTGGCAAGCCTCCAATCAGCCCCATTCACTCCCTATGGGACTTGTGGTCATTTGCAGCAATTGTGGTTCTGCACTTGCGCCACTTACAGCGAGTCAAAAAACCTTTGCTAGCAGTGTTTTTTTTGTGCTGCCGTAAATGCCGGAATTGCCAGATAGCGATAAAACTGGACTTGCCGCACATGACCGCAAGTCCCATGGGGAATGAATGAGGCTTGCCACACAAGTGAGCCGTTATGCGGCAGATGCAAAACTGCTGCAACTGCCTTAAACAGCCAAAATTGCTCATGTGAAAACAGCCCCTTTCACATCAGCATTTTTTCAATTGCAGCAGATCCGGCAGATTTACGGCATTTGCCGCCTAACGGCCACACCTGCAGCCAGTCCCATGCATTGTCTATGGGGCTTGCGGTCAGGTGCGGCAAGTGCGGTTCTCCCGGATGCGTCAGATCCGGCTCTTGCGTTGAGGAAAAAAAAAAACGCTGCTGACCACAACTGCCGAACTTGCCGCATCCAACAGAACTGCACTTGCCACACCCAACCGCAAGAACCATAGACAATGCATAGGGCTTGCTGCTAGTGCGGCTGTTAGGTGTCAGGTATGCAGATACCATAAATCTGTTGGGTCTGCCGCAATTAAAAAAAATAAATGCTGATGTGAAAGGGGCCTAAGTCATGAGACAATTCATAATGGGGAAAAGCCTTTTTCATGTTCAGAATTTGGGAAATCTTTTACAAAGAATATATTGTTAAGAGGGGAGGGGGAATGAGAGGTGTCAGCGCACTGCAGGGGCAGAGGATGGGCATTAATACCACCCCACACATAATCTTCACCCCATCCATCACCCTGACACCCAGCACAGCAGAGTCCTGCATACACTGAGGAGCTGATCATGTGACCCCTGACTCCTCCCCTCCATGTGACATCATCACAGGTCCTGTAAGCACAGAGCAGCCATATATGTGGAGTGCGGCTCTGCAGTGGAGGTCTATGTTCTCTCTATTCCTCTATCTATGTTCTACACGTTCTATCTCCTCATTATCTCCAGTCATTGTATTATTACACAGGATTCTTTATGATGTTACATGCTCATCTTCTCCCCATTATTCAGGTCCCTACAATATCGGATCCTCTCAGTGGAGATCTTCTATAGAAGACAATTCTCCTGATTGACCGTGAAGGATGGATATGGACAGGGACAAGATGGCGGAGAGGATATTACACCTCACCCTAGAGATCCTCTTCCTTGTTACTGGAGAGGTGAGAGATTCTGGTGACAATGTCACATGACACCATTCTTATCTATGGACAGAATAACAGATGGACAGAGCTGGAGAGGTGAGGACTCGGGAAATGTCTGGAGACTGGAGATTTATTAATGTGTCTCTCCATAACCAGGATTACACAGTAGTGAAGACCTCTAGTGAGCGCTGTCAGGACCCTGTGTCTGAGGGAAGACCCCTGAGCCCAATCACAGGTCCTCCACCTCACCCCCTGATACATGAGGACATCAATGACCAGAAGATCCTAGAACTCACCTACAAGATGATTGAGCTGCTGACTGGAGAGGTGACAGTGCTGGGAATGCTGGGACATTATACAGTGATGCTATGAAGGGATCGGGGGGATGATGGTATCATTGTATGTGTCAGGTTCCTATAAGATGTCAGGACGTCACCGTCTATTTCTCCATGGAGGAGTGGGAGTATTTAGAAGGACACAAAGATCTGTATGAGGACGTCATGATGGAGGTTCCCCAGCCCCTCACATCACCAGGTAATAGACAGGAATAAATACACACGGCTTATAATTATCTGTATGTAAAGAATTAAATCAGTCCCTGTATGTGTTTCCTCCAGGTCTATCCAGTAAGAGGACAACACCGGAGAGATGTCCCCATCCTCTTCTTCCACAGGACTGTAAACAAGAAGATCCCGATGTTCCTCAGGATCATCAGGTAGATGGAGGGAAGGTGTCATGAAATCTCCCCATGAAGTGTAGACGACTGTGAAGATCTTGTGCTCAGTCTTGTGTTATCCACCAGTATTATGTCTTATACTTGTGTAATGAGAATGGTGGAGATGGCAGGATTAGAGCTGATCATAGATGTGACTTCTCCATCTGTCTGTGACTTTTACAATATTTGTTTCAGGGTGATGATCTGACCCATATTGATACTACAGAGACATATCTGAGGGGTGATGAGTGGTGTAAAGAGGAGATTCCTACAGATAACCGGCCGGGTGAGTTATAACCACTAAATGCAGAAAAGTCACAGATTCTTCTCAATCACCAGCTGTGAATGTGACTCACCGTAGCCGGGGGTACACGTAGCGGGCGTTGTTTCTCCTCCAGTCATGGAACCGCGCCTGCGGTGGTGTAGGCCCGGTGGTCCAGATCAATAGAGGAATGGCGGAACAGTAGGGGTGATTTGTCTTCGTGACGCCACCTGCGGGTGTTCTGGTAACCTTACCAGCGCTGTTTGGGTCTCCGGGGGATGTTATACAGCGAGATGGAACACTCCCCACAGGATGAGCAGGAATCCCCGGAGCCGGGAGCTGCGCAAGATGTTGTGAGGCAGCTGCGGGATGCTGCGCGCTGAATCCAGGAGTAATGTACAACCACACAAAGTCTCTTTTAGGTACCTTTACTGGATGGTAGTCAGGTACACTCGGACCGGGATAGTGAAGTTGGCACTTCTGGAGTTTCACAGCAAGCAGTGTTAGGCTTCCTTTCTCTAGTTCTGGTGCTAAGGTCGGGTGGATGTGGAATCCAGCCGGACCGGGCAGTTTGTTCAATGGAACTTGCTTCACCTGGTTAACAGCACTGAGGGCACTGTAAAAGGGTTTGAGCAGGATCAGTACTCTTCCCTGGGCTCTCATGGATGGGTGCATCAGGTGTAACAGGTGGCTAAACCTCCTGTTGATGGTGCTGGTTCTCTGTGGTGGCTGGGTAGCTCTCACAGCTTCGGTTCCAGTAACCGGTTGATTTGGAAAGAGTCGGAATAACTCTGTGTTCCTGAGAGGTGTTCTCCTTCTTCCTATTATCCCAATTACAGGGATTTCCACTTGCTAACAGGCTGGTTGGGCCTAGTGTGTTCCTCATAGGGTGGAGGTTTCACACAGGCTGGCAGCTCTTGTAGCGTCTACTACACTCTGCAGTTTCTCCCTCCAAGACTCTATTTATAGGGGGAACTGGCTCAAAGTCACCAGTGGAGCTCCCCCTAGAGGCTCGGGGTGAAACCAGGTGTTCTAAGTGTTTTTTGTGTTTGTGGGTTTTGCTGTGCTGTTACTTACTCCATTTGTGCTCTAAGGATTTCTGTGGTGCCCAACAGGTGCCAGGGTGCCACAAATGCTTTATCGGTGGTGTAGTCTGGCCATGTCACAGTCATGTGATTGACACTTTTAATCATGTAATAAATCCTGTAACCACCTGGAAGCCCAAAAAATGGCTACCACAAATGGACTTGTCCCCAGGGCTGTGGAATCATTAAGACAAAGCTCTGACTCCTTGAGACAAAATTTGGAGATGCGCTTCTGATGAAGAGTACCTGGTGGTCTGGCGGGGCTTTCAAGTTATAGGTGTGGAGAGATTTGCCTCTCACCTTTGGTCAGAACCAGGAGGTCACAGTAAGGTCAAAATCAGAAGCCTCAAGAGTAGTCACTAAATAGCCTGGGGTCACAGGAAACAAATACACAAGTAGTCCAGGCATATCACAATCAGGTGATCACCATTCTGCTACTAAAGCACTGTTTTGAAACTCTCCCCATTACTTTGGGCATTGGAGGTTTTTCTTTTGGAGTTAGAAGTCCCATACTCACTACTGCCCAAATCTGTGAACTACAAAGCCAAATGACAGTGTATGTAGAATGTCCGGGCAAGTTAGAAAATCACTTGAAGAAAAATATAATGATCAGCTTCTAAGAAACAACAGTGGATGATGATGATGTTGCCTTCCTAGAATTATGGCATTATATGAGGTAAATTGACCTTCTCTCTTTTCTGTGCTATTGAATGTGATAATTTGGTCCCTACAAGACTACGTCCAGTCTTTTTGATCAAACTTTGGTCCTATGATTAAATTAAATGTCCAGTGACAGTCAAGTGTGAATTTCTGTACAATAGTTTCCATTTATTTTGATTTTTCAATTACTTTTAAAGAGGACCTGTCACCCCCCCTGGTGCTTGTCAAACTAAATGCAGCACTGAATGCAGCATGTCTGCTGCATTCAGGGAAGGAGTCCCCCATGTCTCTAGCCCTCATGTAAGCTTTAAAAAAAAAAGACTTTAGAAACAGTTAAGAGGTCGCCTGGGTGGGATCTTATTAAGAGGTCCTGGCTGCTGGCTCAGTCCTCCCTGCCTCCTCCTTGTGTATACTGCCCCTTCCATGTGTCTGCCGTCACCTCCTCTTCTGCAAGGTCTGCCCTCCTCTTCTGCTCCTTGTTATATCAGGATCAGAAGAGGAGGGCAGACCCTGAACGGCGGCAGACACATAGAGGGGGAGGAACACACAAGATGGAGGCAGGGAGGACTGTGCCAGCAATGAGGACCTCTTAATAAGATCCCATCCAGGCGACCTCTTAGCACTAGAACTACTGCACTCGTGACACCTACATAGAAATACATAGTGCGAAGTAGTCAAAATGAGTACCTCAGTAGTTCTAGTGTTAACTGTAAGGTTTCTAAAGTCTTTTTTTAAATCTTACAGGGGTAGTAGAGCCATGGGGGCCTCCTTCCCTGAATGCAGCAGTCATGCTGCATTTAGTGTGCCATGCACCAGCGGGGTGACAGGCTCTCTTTAAAGGGGTTATCTGGCTTAAATCTATCTTTACACTATTGGTTTACACAGATACAAGTAGGTAGATGGTAATTGCCTACCTGATCTGCTGTAAGCCCTTCTCTCTCAGCCAGGTAATGACAGGAGAGGTCACATGACCTCTGCAGTGATTTTGCTGCTTCCTATGATATCACATCCCAACACCAGAGCTGGAGCTTATCCCCCGCCCTGTGTACAGCATCACAGCTGAAGTCACCGTGAGCGACAGCAGCCGGCCCCCTCCTACTAATTCATCTCATGCCTGCTGACTCTGAGTAGCGAGGAGTTGTTGGAGGCTGTATGCAGGGACACTCACCAGCTCCCGGACAATTGGATATCTGGGGGAGGGGGGGCTCTGTGTGCTGTGGCTCTTTTCACCTAAAGTCTCCTTCACTGCACTTTCACTTCTGCTGGACGCTGTGTGTAACTACCGTACCAATTTTATTATATGTTCCATTTTATACTGACTAAATCCACCAAAGTAGACACTGATTTAACAGCCCTGCTTTTAAGTCCAACTAATTTAATTTTGTTTTTTCCCTCCCCTTCTTCCAAGAGCCATAACGTTTTGATTTTTCCGTCAATATAGCCATATGATTTTTTTTTTTTGCAGGATAAGTTGTACTTTTAAATTACCTCATTCATTTTACTAATATAGTTTACTGGAAATAAGGAAAGAAATAGTGCTTAAATTGTGCTCCAGGAAATACACAATATAAATTCATTGGATTCTTGTCACTTCAGCAAAGCAAAACAATTATGTAGATACTTAGGAATCTGATAGCGTGAGATAATGACAAAACTGAGCCCAGGGTTTAGGGTAAATAAATTATATAGCAAAAATAATTAAATAGTTTAACCCCTTCAGGACCCAGCCTACTTTGACCCTAAAGAACTTGTTATTTTTGTCATTTCTGACCAGTATCCCTTTATGAGGTAATAACTCTGGAACGCCTCAACAGATCAAAGCGATTCTGAGACTTTTTTTGTGACATATTGGGCTTCATGTTAGTAGTAAATTTAGGTCGCTAATTTTTGCGTTTATTTGTGAAAAAATAAAACATTTGGCAAAAATGTTGAAAATTTCACAATTTTCAAATTTTGAATTTTTATTCTGCTAAACCAGAGACTTGTGTGACACAAAATAGTTAATGAATAACATTTCCCACATGTCTACTTTACATCAGCACATTTTTGGAAAAAACATTTTTTTGGTAGGAAGTTATAAGGGTTCAAAGTTCATCAGCAATTTTTCATTTTTCCAGCAAAATTTACAAAACCTTTTTTTTTTAACATATTTTATTGATTATAAATAACATACAGTGTTAAGTAACATTTTCAGAATTAAGGTTTATACTTCACATTGGTATATTAACATAAAAAGATTTCCATTACTAAACCATTTATTTTAGTGACCACATCACATTTGAAGTCCCTTTGAGGGATGTACATGACAGAAAACATCCAAAAGTGACACCATTCCAAAAACTGCACCTCACGCTACTCAAAACTACATTCAAGACGATTATTAACCCTTCAGGTGCTTCACTGGAACTAAAGCAATGTGGAAGGAAGAAAATTGACATTTTAATTTTTCTAACAAAAAGTTTCTTTTAGCCTCAATTCTTTCATTTTCACATGGGCAACAGGATAAAATGGATCCTAGAATTTGGTGGGCAATTTCTCCTGAGTACACTGATACCTCATATGTGGTCATAAATGACTGTTTGGGCGCACGGCAGGGCTCAGAAGGGAAGGAGCGCAATTTGACTTTTGGAGCTAATTTTCCATTCAAAAAGTCAAATTGCGCTCCTTCCCTTCTGAGCCCTGCCGTGCGCACAAACAGTGGTTTATGACCACATATGAGGTATCAGTGTACTCAGGAGAAATTGCCCAACAAATTTTAGGATGCATTTTATCCTGTTGCCCATGTGAAAATGAAAAAGGTTAGGCTAAAAGAAAAGTTTTGTGAAAAATGAAGTACTTTTTCATTATTACGGATCAATTTGTGAAACATCTGGGGTGTTGAAAGTGCTCGCCACCAATCTAGATAAGTTCCCTGGGGGGTCTAGTTTCCAAAATGGAGTCACTTGCGGGGGAGCTTCAATGTTTAGGCACACAGGGGCTCTCCAAACGCGACTTGGTGTCCGCTAACAATTTGTCTGAAAAATCAGCTCAAATTGTTAGCGGACACCATGTCGGGTTTGGAGAGCCCCTGTGTGCCTAAACATTGGAGCTCCCCCACAAGTGACCCCATTTTAGAAACTAGACCTCCAAGGAACTTATCTAGATGCATAGTGAGCACTTTGAACCCCCAGGTGCTTCAAAAATTGATCCGTAAAAATGAAAAAGTACTTTTTTTTCCGCAAATGTTTTTTGGGTCCTTGCGATCCTGCAGCTCCGGTGACTTGTCACTGAGCCGGTCACCGGAGCTGTAGGACCGCAAAGAAGCCATGACGTTATAGAGACGTCATAGGTCGGGATCGCACCGACTTTCATGACGTCTCTATAACGTCATAGTTTCTGTTTCTTAACCCCTTCCAAACCTAACAAAGTAAATCCTACAATTAAATGCAAGTGCAACCAGCACTAAAATGTGAATGTTCAAAAATAATTTGCAGTAGTGCGAATTACACTATATGATAATTTCCAGAAACAATAAGCAGGAGTGCTACCAGCACTGTATGAGAATGTCAAGGGATAATATTCAGGACTGCTACCAGCACATATGAGAATGTCTAGAAACAATAAGCAGGTATGCTATCAGCACTATATGAGAATGTCCAGGAATAATATGCAGGAGTGCTACCAGCACTAAAATGTGAATGTTCAGAAATTATATGCGGGCAGCACGTAAGTATCCAGAAACAATATGCAGTGAAGTGTCCAGCAAAGCAGATGGTTATCAGTGTATTTCTTAGGGCTGAAAAATTCCCACTCAGTCCCGCACACACAGCTGCAATGATTTAATCCCAGATTAAATACATTGATAATTTAAACGAACACTCAAAGTTCTTACAGTCCAGGAAGTCCAGAAGTAATGGAGCTCTTCTCCAAGAGGTATAGAAGGGAGGAATCCAACAGCCAAGATCAGGATAATGCACCATAGACTGCAGGCAGCTGAGAGTAATGAGGGAAAGCACAGAGCTAACCAGAAGACTCGGAGACCAGCTAGCTCAAAATACCCAGGTAGTGATTAAAGCCTAGAACCGGACTTATAAGCAGTAGTGACAGGAAATTCAAGGGCAAAGCAAGACACAGACTCCATTTTGGATGAGGGCAAGAAAATACAGCGATTCCATGAAGAACCTGGAAACCGTACAGCATGCTACATGTGGTTTCGGAACACTACAAGACTGAGAAATGAGGGGGAAGACTACACTTTGGGAAAGCAGATGTTGCTGGATTGGTTTATGGAATTCATGTTGGTTTTCAAGAGCCTTTGGGCCACTAATAATGGGTAGAAGTTTTTATTGGTATCAATTCACCTACGCAACATTTTTGTGGCTTTTTATTCCACTATTTGAAAGGCAGAATGAGAAAACAGTTGAACACCAAGCTCTACTGGTTCATGCCGTGAGGTTTTCTATTAGACTAAATTGTCATTGCCTTAGTGAATAATTCTATTTTCCTACATTAAATATATTGCATTTTAAGTAGAAATGTTAGAGTAGAAATATACCAATTTCAAGGATATTTTAGTAAAAAATAATAACTCATTTTATTCTTATCAGATGACTCTACCTGGAAATCAGAAGGACAACTGACATCTTCAATTTATAAGTCATATGAACTTGATATCACACAGGATACAACTAAAGGGAATGTCATTACTCCAGATATCCCATCATCCCTTCACAGCAAAGATCTGTCATCTGATCCTGTGAAAGAAGTCCTTTTATATGACTCATTACAGAATGCTAAGAAAAATAAAAGTCAGAAAATAGCCATTAACATACAAAATGATGTTAAAGCAAAGAAGCCATTTTCAGAATATGTAAAAAGTTTTCCCCTTAAAACATCTTTTGATAAACATAAAAAAATTCACACAGAGGAGAATAGATATATATGTTCAAAGTGTGGAAAATTTTTTAACAGGAAATCAGATTTTGTTAAACATGAGAGAATTCACACTGGGGAAAAGCCTTTTTCCTGTTCAGAATGTGGGAAATGTTTTAATCGGAAATCAAATCTTATTACACATCAGAGAACTCACACAGGGGAAAAGCCGTTTTCATGTTCAGAATGTGGGAAATGTTTTATCCACAAATCAGAACTTGTTAGACACCACAGAGCTCACACAGGAGATAAGCCTTTGTCATGTTCAGAATGTGGGAAAGGTTTTATCCACAAATCACATCTTATTACACATGAGAGAACTCACACAGGGGAGAAGCCATTTTCATGTTTGGAATGTGGGAAATGTTTTAACCAAAAATCGGATCTTGTTATACATCAGAGAACCCACACAGGGGAGAAACCGTTTTCATGTTCAGAATGTGGTAAATGTTTTATACATAAATCACATCTTATTACACACCAAAGAACTCACACAGGGGAGAAGCCTTATTCATGTTCAGAATGTGGGAAATATTTTAACCAGAAATCAAATCTTATTTCACATCAGAGAACTCACAGAGGGGAGAAGCCTTTTTCATGTTCAGAATGTGGGAAATGTTTTACCCAAAAATGGTACCTTCTAAAACATCAAAAATCCCACACAGGGAGAAGCCATTATAAAACCTAGAATGTGAAAAATGTATTACTGGAAAATCACATTTTGTTAACCATCTAAAATAACTCAAATGTTGAGTACGCTGAGACTGTGTACTTTCTGATCACTGAGAGAACTGCTCTCTCTCCTCCTGCCCCACAGTGATCTATGTGATTGGTGCAGAGCAGGAGAGGAAGCTACTGGGACCTGCACAGAGGATACACATCATGAGTGAGCAGCTGAAGAACCTTCCATCTGATTAGCTCCAGGACCTTTCAAGCCATGTTATCAATTACATCACTTTAAAGGAACTAGAAAATGGGGTAATGTATGCACAGTGTGACAATATAAATGTATATGTAATCATATTTATTCAGTTATATAGTGCCATTAATTCAATAGCACTTACATACATCAGTTAAACTATCCCCATTGAGGCTCACAATCCAAACCGGAATGCCTGGAGGAAACCCACACAAACATAGAGAGAACATATAAACTCCTTGCAGATGTTGTCCTTGGTGGGATTTGAACCAAGGAGCTCAGCGCTGCAAGGCTGCAGTGCTAATTACTGAGCCGCCGTGCTGTCCCATGTAGCAGACCTGTATGTGTATGTAAATTTACTTATGTAGCAATGCTGAGTGTGCACATACTGTCCATGCAGCAATGTTGTGTATAAATACATGTGCTGCAGAATGCTCATTAATGTTTTAATATTTGAAAATATATACAAAACAATGAGAAAATGAAGCACGGTGCCCAGATTCTCTAATTTTTGGCTGCAATGTTTCTTTTAGAATAAATCACTTTCTCATACTGTCCTGTAGTAATGACTTTGTTAATCATGTTTTGTAGAAGAATTAGTCTAAAACCATCTAAATGTTATACATTTATGCACAAGAAACAATAACATTCTTAATCTCGCAGCATGTGTATAAAATCAGCAGATTATATTAAACACTTCGGTCCTTTGGTCTCTCTATGTATGGCGACTTTGTGGAGAAACAGTGGTCACATATTCCTATGGATAATTTATAGTTGTCATACTCAACAATTTTTTTTTAGCCTTTATTCAAATGTCACCTTTTCGTATTGAACTTCTATCCATGTTTTTCTTGTATAGAACTTGTACCCTAGTTCTAATGTGGCACCCCAGAGTCCGGCTGCCACAATGGTATTGCCTCCCTCGGGGGGTAATGTCGTGCTTGAAAGCAAGAGGGAGTATCCACACCAGGAAAGCCCACAGCATACAGCACCTTTCCTGACTCCAGACCAGAAGGGGGAGCTCTAACCCAGGTTCAGGTCAGCTCCCCTATAAATTCTGGCCTGGGGGCAGGGTTAGTCAGTTCAGTTCCTAGGAAGACTTTGAAGAGGTCCCGTGGACTGGAGCAGAGTAAGGCTTGTCCCGGGACAGAGACTAGCAAGTGCGAGGGACCCATAGGAGAGGGTCTGAGGGAGGAAAGGAGACAGCCTTGGGAGCGGAGCCAGTGACCGGGCTCACCCCAGTGCAGAGCGCCAGAAGCAGACACCAGAGTCCGTGGTTGTGAGGGTATTCTAGGTCCAGCAGCCAAAACTGGAGGGCGGGAGATTCCAAGTCTCTTGGCCACAACAAAGCCCAGGAGGCAAAGTGGCATCAGAGAGCTTAGGGAAAGTGACCAGAGGAGTTGTATCCAGGAAGGGCTTGAGCTTCCTGCCATACGGGTGAGCGACTTTACGCAGGAAGAGAGAGGGTCGCAGCTAGCTACAGGCAGCCAGGACCAGCTAAATGAAGCGTAACAGGGAGGCTTCAGAACTCGCCGGGTGTGGAGTTCCCCCAACTTGCTTCAGGGCCACCCAGACTCCCAACATCTCTTGTGGACGGTTCCCTGGACTAACCTTGCTACTTCTGGCAGTAAACGTAGCAGAGACTACATACTGTGTGTCTGTCGATTATTCCGCACCCTCGGTCCTGAACCCCCAACGGCCTACCACCGCCATAGGCTTTACCAGCTGCTCTGGGGAACTACTCCACCTGTGGGGTGCGAAACCAACACAGCTGCACTCCTATCATCCCCAGAGGTCCCGCACTGGAGCATCAGCCACTAATTGCCACATCCCACTCGCAGGACTCGGTACTCTGCGAGTTTCCCAGCATTTACTCGCACAAGTCCAATGCAAATCAATGGCAAACGCTGACAAAACTAGGATTGCCATTGTCTAGCATTAGACTCGGCTACTGTGCCAGTGATAGCAGGGAAACTCGCAAAGTAACTGCTGTTACTTTGCGAGCCGAGTCCGGCTGTCTTCTCTGTGCAGGCTGCCGCAGCTCCAGGGTCCTAGAGCCCGTCTGCTCACAGAGATGATGTAGCAGTGCTGAGATTGTTCTCAGTCTGCTCATTCCCTGTGCATAGACATCTATATCTATGCACAGGGGATGTAGCAGAGAGGACATCGCGTTTTGGACTGCGTCGGACAGAAGAGGATTTTTTAAATTAAAGATGGAGTCCCTAATGGCTTTTTTTTTTTATTTCAAATAAAAATTTTCTCTGTTGTGTTTTTTTAACCCTTTATTGGAGATTCTTAGTGGCTGGGTCAAACGTGGCCTGACATTAAGAATCTCGGGCTTAATACCAGCTTGTATAACAAAGCTGGTATTAACCCCTTTATTACCCAGCGTGCCACCACCACCAGGGCCGCTGGAAGAGCGGGGTTAAGCGCCAGAGGATGGCGCTTCAATGAACGTGCCATCTTCTGGGGCGGCTGCTGGCTGCAATTTGCAGCGGGGGGTGCCCAGAAAGCTTGGGCATCCCTGCGCTGCGGATTCCAGCCCCCAGCTGCTTAGCTGTACCTGGCTAGACATAGAAATTGCGCGGAGCCCCACGCATTTTTTTTTTTATTATTTCATGAAATAATTTAAAAAAAAGGGCTCCCCTATATTCTTGTGTCCGGCCAGGTACAAATAGGCACCTGGGGGTTGGGGGCAGCCCGTCGCTGCCTGCTGGATCCGGCTGGTTCCAGAAATACGGCGAAGCCCACGTGAAATTTGGACCATGGGCGAGGGGTTAATAAAGATGCAGTCCCTTTTTTAGGATTGTTTTATTGATTTTTCAGAAAAAAAATTACATGGGCTTCGCCGTATTTCTGGAACCAGCCGGATCCAGCAGGCAGCGATGGGCTGCCCCCAACCCCCAGGTGCCTATTTGTACCTGGCCAGACACAAGAATATAGGGGAGCCCTTTTTTTTTATTATTTCATGAATTTCATGAAATAATTTAAAAAAAATGCGTGGGACTCCGCGCAATTTCTATGTCTAGCCAGGTACAGCTAAGCAGCTGGGGGCTGGAATCCGCAGCGCAGGGAGGCCCAAGCTTTCTGGGCACCCCCCGCTGCAAATTGCAGCCCGCAGCCGCCCCAGAAGATGGCGCGTTCATTGAAGCGCCATCCTCTGGCGCTGAACCCCGTTCTTCCAGCGGCCCTGGTGGCGGTGGCACGCTGGGTAATAAAGAGGTTAGGGCCAGCTTTGTATTATCAACTGGCCCTAAGCCTGAAATTTATGGCGGTCACGCCAATATTAGACATGACCGCCATGAATTTCTATTAAATTGTTTTAAAAAAAACACAACACAGAGAAAAATTTTTATTAGAAAAAAAAAAAAAAGCCATTAGGGACTCCATCTTTAATTAAAAAAATCCTCTTCCGTCCGACGCAGTCCAAAACGCGATGTCCTCTCTGCTCATCCCTGTGCATAGATATAGACGTCTATGCACAGGGAATGAGCAGACTGAGAACAATCTCAGCTTTGCTACATCAGGCAGCAGGCGGGCTCTAGGACCCTGGAGCTGCGGCAGCCTGCACACAGAGCAGACAGCCGGACTCTTATCTGTGCGAGTTTCCCAGCGATTACTTGCACAGTAAACGAGTCCAATGCAAATCAATGGCAAAACTAGGATTGCTTCAGGCTGAAGCTTCCGAGACACATCTGTGATTTGTAAATCGCACATTACTCACTATTACTCGCTTCCCCATTCATTAACATTGGACTCGCTAGACTCGCAACGAGTAGCGAGTCCCGGGCTCGGACTCGCTAGAGTCAAGCGATTCCGAGTAATTTAGGATTCGCCCATCACTAGCCGGAATCATTGGGAAACAGCTGGTAGGCCCCTTTAAGGTTCCTGAAGGTGTGAAAATGACCTCTGCAAAGTATATAGTTTCTGACTGAGAACTTTCTTCCATGGTACTAAAAGCAAAAACATACATTCAGGAGCAAAATCATCTTCATGCATGATAATGCACTGCTATGGGCATAAAAGAAGATAAACTCATGGTGTAGCCACCACCTTCCCCTGACCTCAACCCTATAGAGAACCTTTGGAGTATAATCAAGCAAGAGATCTATGAGGGTGGGAGGCAGTTCACATCAAAACAGCAGCTCTGGGAGGCTATTCTGACTTCATGCAAAGAAATACAAGCAGAAACTCTCCAGAAACTCACAAGTTCAATGGATACAAGAATTGTGAGGGTGATATCAAAGAAGGGTTCCTATGTTAACATGTATCTTGGCCTGTTAAAGGGAACCAACCACCTAAAAATCGCTATCTAAGCTATAAATATCTGTCCCTGTAGCCAAAATTACTATTCAAACCATCCTTGACTGACTAAAT
Organism: Allobates femoralis; assembly: GCA_033576535.1. Taxonomy (NCBI): domain Eukaryota; kingdom Metazoa; phylum Chordata; class Amphibia; order Anura; family Aromobatidae; genus Allobates; species Allobates femoralis. The sequence continues at coordinate 160,265,198 of JARQOC010000006.1, forward strand.
CTAACTGACTAGAGGCACACCAAATCACTTTTTATACTTACCAAATTCTTGTCGGATGGACGTTCCTCCAGGCTCTTTGTGAGCGAGGCGGGTCTCCTCGCTGCTGTCCTTCTTCTTCCCAGGATTCAAATTACTCGCCCATCGCGTCCTCGCAATGAGTGGGTCACGTGCTGCAGGCCCCGCGTCACTTCCGCCCGCCGCGTCGCTGGGTCTATGACGCCCCCAGGCCGGCTTCAGCATGCTATCTGCGCATGCTCAGAAGCCGGCCTGAGTGTATGAGTGACACGGCGGGCGGAAGTGACGCGGGCCTGCAGCACGTGACCCGCTCATTGCGAGGACTCAATGGGCGGGTAATTTGAATCCTGGGAAGAAGATGGACAACAGCGAGGAGACCCGCCTCACTGACAAAGAGCCTGGAGGAACACCCATCCGACAAGAATTTGGTAAGTATAAAAAGTGATTTAGTGTGACTCTAGTTAGTTAGATTTAGTCAGTTAGGGATGGTTAGAATAGTAATTTTAGGCTCCAGGGACAGATATTTATAGCTTAGATAGCGATTTTTAGGTCGTTGGTTCCCTTTAAGATGTTTTGGAGTTAAATAGCTTTTTAGTTCAGTGAATGTGACCTCCTAATGCTGCAAATTCAACAAATCAGCATTTTCAGTTCTTTCAAATATTTCAAATGTTTAGAAACTCTACTGTGTCTAATAATGTGAAACAGTGCATTTAGAGGTTTTTTTTTTAATTTTGAAGATTATACTGTTACTGTTATCATTAGGAGGTTTCTTCAATAAAATTCAATGCATACTCTAACGGGTGATGACTTTTATTACACTGACTGTCATTTGCACCAACCATTTAGGAAAATCAGAGATGAAAATGATTTGTTTATAGATTTATATATATTTATTATATATAAAAAAAATTTTTAAATATATTTATTTTTGTAAAAAATTAATGAATTGTTATTGAATATAAGCATGTATTTTTGGATAGCACTGTCACGTTTGTACACTGTATATTTGTATTTATTGTTATAACACC
>JARQOC010000006.1:160266340-160287836 GCA_033576535.1 Allobates femoralis
AAGGCCATCGCGGGCTACATATTGCCCACAGGTAGGAGGTTCCCCATCCCTGCTCTACATAATGATGGACTAGGCTATAACGAGATTACCAATACCCTGAAACTAAGTTGGAGCACAGTGTTCAAGACCATACAGTGGTTTAACAAGACAGGTTTTTAGCTGGGCTGCAGAGTTGAAGTCGTGGAGTCGGTGTTGGAGTAAAATGGACTGATTCTGACTCCTAAAGTATATAGTAAATTGAGTATAGTAGTTCAGTGCAGCATGTGCTGAAATATTTTTTCAGAAAAAGTATGTGCTGACCTTTATGTACAAAAGTGGTGATGCTCCTCCTCTACAGAGGAGAATAAAAAGTAAACACACTGAACCTGCACTCATCTCAGAACTTCTATAGACTAAAGACGATTAATTAACGATTAAAGGTAAGTGGTTAGTACCATATTTTTCGCTATATAAAACGCACCGGATTATAGGACGCACCCCAAATTTGGAAAACGAAACGAGGAAAAAATTATTTTAAATGTTAAACAGGGGTCTGTCTTATAATACCAGTGTCTGTTTTACAATCTGTACCCTACCGTTCAAAAGTGTGGGGTCATGTAGAAATTTCTTTATTTTTGAAAGAAAAGCACATTTTTTTTCAATGAAGCTAACATTAAATGAATCAGAAATACACGTTATACAATGTTAATGTGGTAAATGACTATTCTAGCTGCAAACATCTATTTTTTAATGCAATATCTACATAGGTGTATAGAGGCCCATTTTCAACAACCACCACTCCAGTGTTTTAATGGTACATTGTGTTTGCTAACTGTGTAAGAAGGCTAATGGATATCTTGAAAACCCTAGAAAACCCTTGTACAATTATGTTAGCACAGCTGAAAACGGTTTGGCTGATTAGAGAAGCTATAAAATTGACCTTCCTTTGAGCTAGTTGAGAATCTGGAGCATTACATTTGTTTGCTCTATGAAACTCTCAAAATGGCCAGAAAAAGAGAACTTTCATGTGAAACTCGACAGTCTATTCTTGTTCTTAGAAATGAAGGCTATTCCATGTGAGAGATTGCCAAGAAACTGAAGATTTCCTACAACAGTGTGTACTACTCCCTTCAGAGGAGAGCACAAACAGGCTCTAACCAGAGTAGAAAGAGAAGTGGGAGGCCCTGCTGCACAACTGAGCAACAAGATAAGTACATTAGAATCTATGTTTGAGAAATCGATGCCTCACAGATCCTCAACTGGCAGCTTCATTAAATAGTACCCACAAAACGTCAGTGTCAATGTCTACAGTCAAGAGGCGACTTCGGGACGCTGGTCTTCAGGGCAGAGAAAAAGAAAGAAAAAGCCATATCTGAGACTGGATAATAAAATGAAAAGATTAATATGGGCAAAAGAACACAGTCATTGGACAGAGGAAGATTGGAAAAACATTTTTTGGACAGATGAATCAAAGTTTGAGGTGTATGGATCACACAGAAGGACATTTGTGAGATGCAGAACAACTGAAAAGATGCTGTAAGAGTGCCTGATGCCGTCTGTCAAGCATGGTGAAGGTAATCTGATGGTCTGGGGTTGCTTTGGTGCTGGTAAAGTGGGAGATTTGTACAAGGTAAAAGGAATTTTGAATAAGAAAGGCTATCACTCCATTTTGCAACACCATGCACACCCTGTGGACAGCGCATTATTAGAGCCAATTTCATCCTACAACAATACAATGACCCAAAGCACACCTCCAAATTATGTATGAACTATTTAGGGAAGAAGCAGGCAGCTGGTATTCTATCTGTAATGGAGTGGCCAGTGCAGTAACCAGATCTCAACCCCATTGATCTGTTGTGGGAGCAGCTTGACCGTATGGTACGCAAAAAATGCCCATCAAGCCAATCCAACTTGTGGGTGAAGTTTCAGGAAGCATGGAGGGGAATTTCTCAAGATTACTTCAGCAAATTAACAGCTAGAATGCCAAAGGTCTGCAATGCTGGAATTGCTGCAAAGAGAGCATTCTTTGACTAAAGCAAGTTTGAAGGAGAAAATTATTTCAAATAAAAATCATTATTTCTAACCTTGTCAATGTTTGGACTATATTTTCTATTCAATTTGCAACTAATTTGATAAATTAAAGTATGAGTTTTCATGGAAAACACAAAATTGTCTGGGTGACCCCAAACTTTTTAGAGGAGGTGGTGTAGTAGGTTCACAGGAGGCAGGCAAAACTGCGAGCATAGGAGGAGGGGATGTCATGGCAGAGCAGTTCAGGTGCCATTGATTTCCCAGCAGTGGTGGTGGTACTGTATATATGATCTCCCAACCTGGTATATGGACCCATCCTGGTATATATGATCCCCATAATGGTACATGTCCCCCCATCCTGGTACAGTACATATGGCCCTCGTCTTAGTATATATGATCCCCCATCCTGGTATTTAATGATCCTCCATCTTGGAAATATATGATCCCCCATGCTTGTACATATGATACCCCTCATCCTGGTAGTTATCACCCTCTCCATCGTGGTATTCTATGATCTCCCTGCGCTGGTACATATGAATAATCCCCCCATCCTGGTAGTATATAACCCCCCGTCCCCATCCTGGTACTTGGGGCCCCATCACTTAAAAAAAAAACTATCATACTCACCCTCTCAAGCGCTCCCTGCTAAGTCCTGCAGCACTGCTGGCAATGTCTTCCTGACTCTGCAGAATGCAGTGAATATTGCATGAGCCTAATGAGCGTGCCGACATCACCACAGGCCGCAGCTGCAGCCCGCACCAGCCCCCAGACACCACTCCAAAGTCCCCTCCTTCAATATACACCTTGGTATGTGACCCCTATCCTATTATTGGGCCCCCATCCTGGTATATGATCCCCATCCTGATAGAGACCAATGCTGGCATATGCCTCATCCTGGTATATATGGCCCTCATCCAGGTATTTGGCCCTCATCACGACGCACAATTATTCTCACCCTTCATCAATCCCTCACTGCAGACGTCCTTTTCTCATGCCAGCACTGCAGCATGTAAGCACACAGCGTATGATGTCACAGTCATGCGCAGAGCTTCACATGCTGACAGCTGTCAGGATGTGGCAATGGAGTATTCTCATCGGCCCACTACCGTTTGCCGGAATATTCAACGCTCCCATGCAGTGTGCATGGGAAGCAATGAATATCCGCTGTCTTTAATTTCTGCAGCAGTTTAAGCCATTTAATATGCGTTGATCCACCTGCCCATTACACCCCCACCTCTCAGCACTGAAGGCAGCAATGAGTGGGTGGGTGAGAGCAGTGAATATTAAAGTAGCTCAATCAGTGGGTCCATGTAGTTAGGGGCAGGTGTTCTACAGCCTGCTCCTACTGCCAGTGACCCACTCCTACCTCCAGTGACCCGCTCCACAGCCGCTGCTTCTCATACAGCCACAACCCCACACAGTATATTCAGAATATAATACACACTCCCACTTTCCCCCCAAATTTGGGGTAAAAAAGTGTGTCTTTAGTCCAAAAAATACGGTACTCTTCCTGTAAATCACTAACCTAATACTTAGTTGTATAACTACAGGTTTTTTTTTTAGGTACTGCTTCACATCTATACTGCATACAGTCAACCAACTTCTGGCACATGTCAACCGTTATATTAACCCAGGATGCTTTGACTATATCCCACAATTTATTTGCAATTGTTTGCTTTGCCTCAGAAATGGCATTTTCAATGTCACCGCACAAGTGTTCTATTGAATTAAGGTGCGGGGATTGGGCTGGCCACTCCATAAACTTAATTTTGTTGGACTGGAACCAATATTTTGCTTGTTTACTGGTGTGTTTAGGGTCATTGTCTTGTTGTAACACCCATTTCAAGGGTACTTCCTCTTCAGCGTAAGGCAACATGACCTCTTCAAGTATTTTGATATATGCAAACTGGTGCATGATTATTGAGCGATTGCTTGAGCTGCCTCTCTTTCTTGTAGACATGGCCAACCCTCAGGTAACACTAAATGAAGGTCACTGGACACAGGTGGCATTTTCATAAAGGAGTGGAAGAACATGCTGTTTTGCCTGTTCTAAAGAGGAGGTTTAATTGCAGATGGCATACCTGCTTCAATGAAATAGAGATAAGACTGTTTTTGTGCACCCAAGTCATCGTATATTGCTGGATGATCACTAACTTACTAAAAAAAAAACAAAGCTCTAACTGATTTAGCACTTAGGATGAGTGGGTTACAGGACTGCCAAGAGCAAAAGGACTTGGGTCCTGCCAGTGCTACTGCTGCCATATCTTTAGCCTCATCAGATGAGGAGTTTAATTTTGAAAATTAATTGAATGACATGGAGCAGGCAAAGCATTGCTGCAGGGAAAGAGATTCCACCCCCATGGAAAACAGATTAACCATATTTCAGCAAAATTGTTCACTTGCTTTTAAAAAAGTAGAAAGTTCAACCGTTCATTAAAACTGACTGTGCATAAAGCAATATCATGAAATTGTTAGGTCAGATATGAGGTTATCTATGAAGGAGAACCTGAGGGAGGCCATACTATTTCTCAGAACAAATGCATAGACTGCACAAATGTTATTCAGTATGCTTTTGTTGAATAATGTTTTTTGCCACTTACTGCATAGTGTATTGCATATTTACAGTTTTATTAAAGTTTGTGTTCTAAAGTTATATTTCAATAAATATATTTTAGGTTCTACCTAAATAGCTTGATTATTGTATCATAATAATGACTGAAAGCCCGATGTTACTAATTTTCTACAGTAAATTTATAACTTAAACATGAGCCATATATGAGGGGTTCGGAGTCGATGTCTGTGTCAGGGAAATTGAGGATTTGGAGTTTGAGGTTTCGCTTAGCGACTCCACAGCCCTGGAATCCAGTAGGAACTGAAATAGAACAGGTCAACTAAAGAAGTTGAGTGTGCTAGCAGGGCATGTGTGAGGACGTGTGTTGGAGCTCTCCCACTGCACATACTGAAAACAGGGCTGAACGAAGGCACCGCCAAATGCCTGAGACAGCTGCTCCAGTGCCAGAGATTGCAATGAGCTTGAGGAACCCGCCAGAGGATGCATCTGGGACCCAGATGACGCGCTGGAGGCAGAAAGAGCTGGGGATGGAGGGGAGCAGCCGGACCCAAGATGGAGCTGGGTCAGAAGAGGATGAGGCAGCCAAGACAAGTGCTGTGTACAGGAGGAGGATAGAGGAGAGTTCCAAGCTGGAGAAGTTTGCTAGAATGGAGGGGGCAGAGAGGCAGCAACAGGGAGCTGGACGTGAAGAGGCTGGAGGTGTGCAGGGCACAGGGGAGTTGAATGGAGAGCAGTCCCAGGCACAGTACAGCCCCCTAACTCAGTGGACCCCCATGCGTGCGGATAAGTCACAAGATAAGTGTGGCACATCACCCATTGCAGCAGCCTCACAAGCCCCTGCACACAATGAACAGCCTGTAGAGTTATGTGAAGCAGCTATGAATGAACCGACACTGAAGGATTTATTCTCAGCAGTGATATTCTGCAAATCTGCATTTACAGCCCTGACCCTGCAGGTTGATGGCTTAAAGAGTGAAATGGCTAATTTCCATACTGCTAATTTCTCACTGCATGTAGGCAGTGCTATGGATCAGATTGCTGAACTGTTAAAAAGGGAGACAAAATATGTCCAGCACATCGCAGAGCTGGAATTTAAAACAGACCATCTTGAAAATCGTTCCCGTAGGAACAATCTAAGAATAATTGGAGTGCCTGAAACAGTAGAAGGGAACATCCCCACTGATTATATCGAATCCAAAGTGGGAGGAGACAGCCTTACAAAATTGTTCTCAATGGAGAGGGCTCCTCAAGTACCATCAAGACCCTTACCCCCAGGGTCAGCCTCGAGATCTATCCGGTCAAAAATCCTAAACTACCGGGACCCTGATATCTTACTTAGAAGGGCCAGAGACATGGCAGACTTAACTACTGATGGCAACCGGATATCTACAGTAAAGACCAAAAGTTTGGACACACCTTCTCATTCAAAGAGTTTTCTGTATTTTCATGACTATGAAAATAGTAAATTCACACTGAAGGCATCAAAACTATGAATTAACACATGTGGAATAACATGCTTAACAAAATAGTGTGAATCAACTGAAAATATGTCTTATATTCTAGGTTCTTCAAAGTAGCCACCTTTTGCTTTGATAACTGTTTTGCACTCTCTTGGCATTCTCTTGATGAGCTTCAAGAGGTAGTTACCGGAAATGATTTTCACTTCACAGGTGTGCTCTGTCAGGTTTAATAACTGGGATTTCTTGCCTTATAAATAGGGTTGGGACCATCAGTTGTGTTGTGCAGAAGTCTGGTGGATACACAAACGATAGTCCTACTGAATAGACTGTTAGAATTTGTATTATGACAACACCGCCCCAGGAAAGGAAGACCAAAAGTCACCTCTGCTGCGGAGGATAAGTTCATCCGAGTCACCAGCCTTAGAAATCGCAGGTTAACAGCAGCTCAGATTAGAGACCAGGTCAATGCCACACAGAGTTCTAGCAACAGACAAGTTTCTACAACAACTGTTAAGGGGAGACTTTGTGCAGCAGGCCTTCATGGTAAAAATAGCTGCTAGGAAACCACTGCTAAGGACAGGCAACAAGCAGAAGAGACTTGTTTGGGCTAAAGAACACAAGGAATGGACATTAGACCAGTGGAAATCTGTGCTTTGGTCTGATGAGTCCAAATTTGAGCTCTTTGGTTCCAACCACCGTGTCTTTGTGCGACGCAGAAAAGGTGAATGGATGGACTCTACATGCCTGGTTCTCACCGTGGAGCATGGAGGAGGAGGTGTGATGGTGTGGGGGGTGCTTTGCTGGTGACACTGTTGGGGATTTATTCAAAATTGAAGGCATACTGAACCAGCATGGCTACCACAGTATCTTGCAGCGGCATGCTATACCATCCGGATTGCATTTAGTTGGACCATCATTTATTTTTCAACAGGACAATGACCCCAAACACACCTCCAGGCTGTGTAAGGGCTATTTGGCCAAGAAGGAGAGTGATGGGGTGCTACGCCAGATGACCTGGCCTCCACAGTCAATCGAGATGGTTTGTGGTGAGCTGGACCGCAGAGTGAAGGCAAAAGGGCTAACAAGTGCTAAGCATCTCTGAGAACGCCTTAAAGACTGTTGGAAGACCATTTCCAGTGACTACCTCTTGAAGCTTATCAAGAGAATGCCAAGAGTGTGCAAAGCAGTAATCAAAGCAAAAGGTGGCTACTTTGAAGAGCCTAGAATATAAGACATATTTTCAGTTGTTTGACACTTTTTTGTTAAGTAAATAATTCCACATGTGTTAATTCATAGTTTTGATGCCTTCAGTGTGAATCTACAATTTTCATAGTCATGAAAATAAAGAAAATTCTTTGAATGAGTAGGTGTGTCCAAACTTTTGGTCTTTACTGTATATACCTGGACTATTCCATGGCAGTTCAAAAACCCAGGATGAAATTTGGGGAGGCCGAGAGGAGACTGCGGGAACTGGGCTTGGCTTACTCAATGCTATATCCAGCCAATGATGAGGGAAGCCATTGTTGTGGTCATTCCCATAATGGCTGTGAAAAAGATCCACAGCTGCCGGAATCATATAGACCAGTATCATTTTTATTAATAATAATAATAATAATAATAATAATATTTATTCATTTACAGTGCCTTGTGAAAGTATTTGGCCCCCTTGAACTTTTTGCCACATTTCAGGCTTTAAGCATAAAAGATATAAATTCTATTTTTTTGTGAAGAATCAACAACGAGTGGGACACAATCGTGAAGTGGGACAAAATTTATTGGATATTTCAAACTTTTTTAACAAATAAAAAACTGAAAAATGGGGCGTGCAATATTATTCGGCCCCTTAAATGCACCTGCTCTGTGATAGTCTCAGGGTTCTCTTTCAAGTGCAGAGAGCATCATGAAGACCAAGGAACACACCAGTCAGGTCCGAGATACTGTTGTGGCGAAGTTTAAAGCCGGATTTGGATACAAAACATTTCCCAAGTTTTAAACATCTCAAGGAGCACTGTGCAAGCAATCATATTGAAATGGAAGCAGTATCTGACCACTGGAAATCTACCAAGACCCATCCATCCCTCTACTTTCATCTCGAACAAGAAGAAGACTGATCAGAGATACAGCCAAAAGGCCCATGATCACTCTGGATGAACTGCAGAGATCTACAGCTGAGGTGGGAGAGTCTGTCCAAAGGACAACAATCAGTCGTACACTGCACAAATCTGGCCTTTTTGGAAGAGTGGCACTGCGCCAACTCACCTGTCCCCCTCCTACTGTTTCCCTCCCCACCCCCTTTAGACTGTGAGCCCTCGCGGACAAGATCCCCGGCCCCATTGTACCTGTATTACTACTTGTGATCTGTCATCGTTTGTCGCCGTTTGTGGTCGTCGTCTTCGACCACTTGTCTATGTCTACACTCTAAATTGTAAAGCGCCATGTATCCTAATAGCGCTATATAAATACTTATTAATAATAATAATAAAAAAGAAAGCCATTTCTCAAAGATATTCATAAAAAGCCTTGTTTGAAGTTTGCCACAAGCCACCTGGGAGACACACCAAACATGTGGAATAAGGTGCTCTGAAACCAAAATTGAACTTTTTGGCCACAATGCAAAACGATATGTTTGGCGTAAAAGCAAAACAGCTCATCACCCTTAAAACACCATCCCCACTGTCAATGTAATGTGGCAGCATTATGGTTTGGGCCTGCTTTTCTTCAGCAGGCACAGGGAAGATAGTTAAAATTGATGGGAAGATGGACGGAAATAAGTACAGGACCATTCTGGAAGAAAACCTGTTGTAGTCTGCAAAAGACCTGAGACTGGGACGGAGATTTATCTTCCAACAAGACAATGATCCCAAACATAAAGCAAAATCTACAATGGAATGGTTCAAAAATAAACATATCCAGGTGTTAGAATGGCCAAGTCACAGTCCAGACCTGAATCCAATCGAAAATCTGTGTAAAGCGCTGAAAACTGTTGTTCACAAACGCTCTCCATCCAACATCACTGAGCTCCAGCTGTTTTGCAAGGAAGAATGGACAAGAATTTCAGTCTCTCGATGTGCAAAACTGAGACATACCCCAAGTGACTTGCAGCTGTAATCACAGCAAAAGGTAGTGCTACAATGTATTAACTTAAAGGGGCCAAATAATATTGCACGCCCCACTTTTCAGTTTTTTATTTGTTTAAAAAGTTTAAAATATCCAATACATTTTGTTCCACTTCATGATTGTGTTCCATTTGTTGTTGATTCTTCACAAAAAAATTATAATTTATATCCTTTATGTTTGAAGCCTGAAATGTGGCAAATGGTTGAAAAGTTCAAGGGGGCCAAATACTTTCACAAGGCACTGTATATAGCGCTATTAATTCCATAGCACTGTACATACATTTGCAACACTGTCCCCATTGGGGCTCACAATCTAAATATCATATCAGTATGTCTTTGAAATTTTGAAATGTGGGAGGAAACCAGAGTGCCCGGAGGAAACCCACTCACACACGGAGAGAACATATAAACTCCTTGCAGATGTTCTTCCTTGGTGGGATTTGAATCCAGGACCACAGAGCTGCAAGACTGCAGTGCTAACCACTAAGCCATCGTGCCACCCACTTTTGACGGCAGATATCAAAATACTGGCCAAGGCTCTAGCGAACAGATTAATACGGGTAATAGGTAAGGTAGTCCACTTGGACCAATCTGGCTTCATACCAAAAAAATCCACTGCTGTCAGTTTAAGGAGGCTATACTTAAACATGAAAATTCCATTTTAAAATGCGGATAAGAGAGTGGTGGTATCTATAGATGCACAAAAAACCTTTGACAGCGTGAAATGGAACGACCTTGTCGGTGCTGCATCGTTTTGGGTTCGGTACAGTGTTTTTCCAGTGAGTAAAATTGCTGTACTCCTCTCCAACAGCCAGAATTAAAGTGAATAATAAACTGTCAGGGACTTTTCCTCTGTGTAGAGGTATGAATGAAACAGTGGTGTCCGTTGTACCTGTAGCTATTTACCCTAGCTGTGGAGCCATTAGCTGCCAAAATAAGAAGATTGCAGGATGTGAAGGGGTTTGTATATGGAAAAGCAGAGAAGATAGCAGAATATCGTCGCCATATAAAGCTTTTTCTGGAAATCCTGGGGAAGCCTTGAGAAATGTAGTGATTGAGGGATTTGGATGGATATCGGGGCTACTAATTACCTGGGATAAGTGATGTGTTTTGCCGATAGATGGAGAGGGTGACTGCACCAGGGAGGTGGAACTATACACCAAATTAAAGGTGGTCCAACAATTTAAGTATTTAGGGATTCATATAGCTCTTCCATTGACAACATTTGAGGAGTTTAATTTATGCTCTTTATTACGAAGACTGCACACTAAAATGACAGCGTGGAATAAGTTACATTTATCGGTGGTGGGCAGAGTGAATCTCCTCAAATGCCGCAACTGCTATATGAGTTGCATAATTCCACCATCTGGATCCCAATGATCAGCTTCCGCAGAATAAAATCACTAGTTGGAGAATTAGTGTGGGGTAAGAAGAGTCTGAGACTTAACCCCTTCACAATCAAAGACGTACAGTTAGGGCCAGAAATATTTGGACAGTGACACAAGTTTTGTTATTTTAGCTGTTTACAAAAACATGTTCAGAAATACAATTATATATATAATATGGGCTGAAAGTGCACACTCCCAGCTGAAATATGAGAGTTTCCACATCCAAATCGGAGAAAGGGTTTAGGAATCATAGCTCTGTAATGCATAGCCTCCTCTTTTTCAAGGGACCAAAAGTAATTGGACAATGGACTCTAAGGGCTGCAATTAACTCTGAAGGCGTCTCCCTCGTTAACCTGTAATCAATGAAGTAGTTAAAAGGTCAGGGGTGGATTCCAGGTGTGTGGTTTTGCATTTGGAAGCTGTTGCTGTGACCAGACAACATGCGGTCAAAGGAACTCTCAATTGAGGTGAAGCAGAACATCCTGAGGCTGAAAAAAAAGAAAAAATCCATCAGAGAGATAGCAGACATGCTTGGAGTAGCAAAATCAACAGTTGGGTACATTCTGAGAAAAAAGGAATTGACTGGTGAGCTTGGGAACTCTAAAAGGCCTGGGCGTTCACGGATGACAACAGTGGTGGATGATCGCCGCATACTTTATTTGGTGAAGAAGAACCCGTTCACAACATCAACTGAAGTCCAGAACACTCTCAGTGAAGTAGGTGTATCTGTCTCTAAGTCAACAGTAAAGAGAAAACTCCATGACAGTAAATACAAAGGGTTCACATCTAGATGCAAACCATTCATCAATTCCAAAAATAGACAGGCCAGAGTTAAATTTGCAGAAAAACACCTCAAGAAGCCAGCTCAGTTCTGGAAAAGTATTCTATGGACAGATGAGACAAAGATCAACCTGTACCAGAATGATGGGAAGAAAAAAGTTTGGAGAAGAAAGGGAACGGCACATGATCCAAGGCACACCACATCCTCTGTAAAACATGGTGGAGGCAACGTGATGGCATGGGCATGCATGGCTTTCAATGGCACTGGGTCACTTGTGTTTATTGATGACATAACAGCAGACAAGAGTAGCCGGATGAATTCTGAAGTGTACCGGGATATACTTTCAGCCCAGATTCAGCCAAATGCTGCAAAGTTGATTGGACGGCGCTTCATAGTACAGATGGACAATGACCCCAAGCATACAGCCAAAGCTACCCAGGAGTTCATGAGTGCAAAAAAGTGGAACATTCTGCAATGGCCAAGTCAATCACCAGATCTTAACCCAATTGAGCATGCATTTCACTTGCTCAAATCCAGACTTAAGACGGAAAGACCCACAAACAAGCAAGACCTGAAGTCTGCGGCTGTAAAGGCCTGGCAAAGCATTAAGAAGGAGGAAACCCAGTGTTTGGTGATGTCCATGAGTTCCAGACTTAAGCAGTGATTGCCTCCAAAGGATTCGCAACAAAATATTGAAAATAAAAATATTTTGTTTGGGTTATGTTTATTTGTCCAATTACTTTTGACCTCCTAAAATGTGGAGTGTTTGTAAAGAAATGTGTACAATTCCTACATTTTCTATCAGATATTTTTGTTCAACCCTTCAAATTAAACGTTACAATCTGCACTTGAATTCTGTTGTAGAGGTTTCATTTCAAATCCAATGTGGTGGCATGCAGAGGCAAACTCGCGAAAATTGTGTCACTGTCCAAATATTTCTGGCCCTAACTGTATATATACTCCCTGAAAGGAAGTTCATTCCCAACCAAGGGAGTAAATATACGCCCTAACTAAAATGCAGCACTGGTGCCGCATGGATTCTCATCGAACTCTGTAACCTGCTTCTTCTGGAAGCAGGTAAACAGAGGATGACCTCAGAGAAGAGGCATAGCCCCCCCTCCCCCCCGCAACTACAATCACCGTAATTGGCTGTGTGGCGCCCCGCAACGAGTGCGTCACAAGGGAGTATTGCAGCCGCAATATTCTCTGACAAAGCAGTGAAATAGTTAACTCTGAGATCCAACCCTACATGCAACACCTAGAACAGAGGGCCAATCCTAGGTCCTGGTGGGTGGAGTGTTAGGGAAGTGTAGGAGAACACACAATAATCTAGAGAGTTCGTAGAAGGATCTAGAACCTGACAAGAGCAGACTAGAGCTTGGAGAGGAGCGGGGGCTCCGCACCCAGTGCGGGCCCCTGGGCCGTCACCGGTCGGGTGTCAGCACCTGAGGCCTTAACCACCGGGATTGGGCATATCTACACGGGTTCCCAAAAGACTCCCGTGCCCACAACTCACAGCCGGTTCACTGGTACCGAAGCTGGCAGCAGTTCACCTCTGCTACGCGAACCAGAAGAGTGGAGGAGCAGCTTCACAGGAGCACCCCACCACCAGCCAGTTTCCAGTCGTCTAACCAGCGGTGTACCCACTGAGGGATCCAAGGCTCCCCAAAACATCCAGGACGTATATCATGGATAGGGCATTGAAGCAGCCTCCCCGTACCCGACCTGGTATTCCTGGGCGACGCTGGCAATCAAGTAGGTAGAATGGAGGAACACTTGCGGATCTCTGAGGGACACTATCACTGCTGAGTCCACCCGGTCTACTACTCAACCACTGTATACCATGTACTGCCTACTGGTTACAGTAAAGACCCGTTGCAGAGACTACCTGTGCCCGTGCTTCCTTATGAACTATCCGTCCGCACACTAAGGTAACCGCAGCTGCCGCACAACATCTTGAGCAGCTCCAGCCCCCGGGGATCACCGCTCAGCCTGTGGGGAGCGTAACATCTTGCTGCTGTCCATCCCCCGGGGGTTCCGCAGCGTCGGTAGCCCTTACCGAAAATACTCATAGGTGGCGTCACGAATAAAACAAATTAAACCCCTTTTAATCTGTTCCCTCAAGACGTCTTCACTTTTGATCTGCACTGCACCGGGCCCCACTACCGGCAGCGCGGTCCACCCGTGACAAGGAAGGAGAAGAATCGCCTGTATCAACCGGAGTCAGCCGGACTCGGTGAGTCAGCTGTAACAGCCAATTGCAGCGATTGTATGTTTCAGCCAGTGAAACTGGCTGAAACACTGAGTTCCAGCCATGATCAATGCCCAAAAGCATCGATCATTGGCTGGAGCTAGGTGACCTCAGTCCTTGTGACTCGTCGCTCCAATCAGCATGCAGGGGCAGGGTGACTTGTCACTGACTGCTCCCCTCAGCTTCCTTCTGTGAAGGAAGCTGAATGGAGTCATTTTTGTAACAGTCTGCAGCACAGGCGGCGGGCAGGTGATCGGGGGGCACAGGCAGCAGTCACCTACCTGCTGATCTGCCACTCCTGCCGCCAGGATCTGCCTGCCACCTCCTGTGTCCGGGATCACGTCCGCCACCTGCACACCCTATCTGTCTGCCGTCATGTGTGCTGCTCAGCCGGTCTGTGCCATCTCCTCCCCCGTCACCTCTCTGCCTCTGTCACCTCTCTGCCCCGTCATCTGTCCCTGTTACCTCTTTGCCCCTGTCACTTCTCTGCCCGTCATCTGTCCCTGTCACCTCTCTGCCCATCACCTCTCTCCCTGTCCCTGTCGGTCATCTCTCCGTGCCCCTGTCATGTGCCTCTGCCACCTCTCTGCCCCTGCCATCTCTCCCTGTCACCTCTCTGCCCCTGTCACCTCTCTGCCCCATCATCTGTCCCTGTCACCTCTCTGCCCATCACCTCTCTCCCTGTCCCTGTCGGTCATCTCTCCGTGCCCCTGTCAGTCATCTCTCCCTGCCCCTGTCAGTCATCTCTCCTTGCCCCTGTCAGTCATCTCTCCCTTTCCCTGTCAGTCATCTCTCCCTGCCCCTGTCGGTCATCTCTCCCTGCACTGTTGGTGATCTGTCCTTGCCCCTGTCAGTCATCTCTCCCTTTCCCTGTCAGTCATCTCTCCCTGCACTGTTGGTGATCTGTCCTTGTCATCTGTCTCTGCACTGCGATCAGCTGTCCCGCTGCTGCACGATCACCTCTGTCCCCCCTCTCCCTGCTCTTTTCTGATCACCTGTCTACCCCCCCTCCGTGCTGCCCAATCACCTCTGTTCCCCCTCCCCCCGCTTCAGCCCTATCACCCCTGTCCACCCTACTCTCACTGCTGCCCTATCACCTCTCTCCCCCCACCCTCACTGCTGCCCTATCACCTCTGTCCTCCTGCCCTGACTGCTGCCCAATCACCTTTGTCTCCCCTCCCCCCTCTTGTATGTATCAGATTATTGCCATACAGTGCAGCTGCAATCAGTGTGATCCCAGAGAGTGCAGCAAGAGGACCCTTAATTACTTGCTGCAGTCTCTGGATGTAGCAGAGGCGAATCAGTGTCATGGGACCATCGTTGTAAATTACCGTTAGAGGGTAAGTGGGAGTGATAAAGATGAAGTCAAGATACGAGTTTCTGTTTTTTGTATTTATAAAATGTGTGTTGCGTCTTACTATTTACTAGAGATTCCTAATGGCCAGGTCTAACATTGGCCTGACATTATGAATCTCAGGCTTATTGCCAGCTGCTAATACAAAGCTGGCATTAACCCCTTTGTTATCCAGTTCACCACCAGCACCAGGGCAACTGGAACAGTAGGGGTACAGCGCCATAAAATGGCACTTCAATGAATGCGCCATTTTCAGGGAAGGCTATGGGCTGCAATTCGCAGTGTGGGGAACCCAGAATGAGGATTCTAGCCCCCAGCTGCCTAGTTGTACCTGGCTGGAAACCACAAATATGGCGAAGTGCAACGCCATTCTTTTGGTTGCCAGCCAGGCACAACTAGGCAACTGGGGGTTGATGGCAGCCTGTAGCTGCCTAGGTTGTATATGGCTGGCAACCAAAAATATGTCAAAGGCGGCCGTCACACGGTTCAATATTACGAACGATATCGTTTAAGCGATCTGCTTTTTGATCGCTTAAGCGATATCGTTTGTGCATCGCTGCGTGCAATCAAGCGATTATACAATGTAAAATCGCTTGATCATGACATCGCAGATATGAGAGCCGGAGCTCATATCAAGCGATAAACGCTTGTTCAATCTGCTTCATCGTGGTGTGTGACACCACGATGAATGATCTCCCAGCGGCAGAGCCTATGCTGGGAGATGGTAACTATGGTAAACGTCGGGTTACTAAGCGCCGCGCGGCGCCTAGTAACCCAATGTGTACCATAGTTACCAGCAATCTCGCTGCTCCACATCGCTGGTGAGTCTGTCTGTGTGACAGCTCACCAGCGATGTGAGCGATATCGTTAGCGATCGCGCGTGCACGTGATCGCTAACAATATCGCTCACGATATTGATGAGGGTGACGGCCGCCAAAGCCCTATGCTGTTTTTTTTCCATTATTTCTAGAAATTAAAAAAAAAGGATACACTGTATTTTTGCTTACCAGCCAGGTAAAATTAGACACTTGGTGGTGGGCAGGTTACCAAAAAAACTTCATTGCAAAATCCCCGCTGAATACACAACAAATACTCACTGTGTGAACAGTGTTGAAAATTTGCTGAGTATTTTGGAGCTGACACTGAGTTCTATGGAAGAAAATCGCAGCGAAATATGCTGAAAGAATTGACATGCTGATCATTTTTCGGTGGGAAAAAGCGTACCATTTCCACCACAGGAAAATCCACAGCAGAGGCACAACACTAATTTCCCATACACTGGGCAGGGAAGGTGCTGTACTGCGAAATGGTCAAAAATACGCCGCAAAACCTGGGAAAATAAGAGGCAAAAAACGCAGGACATCCACAGCGTTGGCACATAGCCTAAAATTCACATACCAAGTCCCAGCTAAAAAAAAAGTCACTACTTCCCTTTTGAGCCCAGCCATGCGCTCAGAAATTGTTTTCCACATATGGAGTATCAGTATACTTATTTTGGAGTTCATTTTATCATGTTGCCTGTGTGAAAATTAAAAAATCCTTTTTTTTTCCACAAAAATGTTCTTTTAGTCTCCATAATTTCATTTTCACAGCTCAACTTTATAAAAATCTGTGATGCACCTTAGGGTTCATATTCCTCACCATGCATCTAGATAAATTCCTTGAGGCGTCTAGTTTCCAAAAAGGGGTTACTTGTGGGGGAGCTCCAATGCTTAGGCACACAGTGTCTCTCTGTACGTGATATGGTGTCCACTAACGATTACAGCTAATTTTCCATTCAAAAAGTCAAATGTTACTCCTCCCCTTTTGAGCCCTGCTGTGCGCCCAAACAGTGGTTTTTGACCACATATGAGGTATCTGTGTACTCGGAAGAAATTATATAACAAATTTTAGGGTCCATTTTCTGCTGTAACCCTGCAATTTTTTAGGTTAAAGTTACATTTTTGTTGAAAAAGTAAAATGTTAATTTTTTCCTTCCACATTCCTTGTCAAGCACCTAAAGGATTAATTCTTGAATATAGTTTTGAGTAGCTTGAGGGGTGCAGTTTTTGGAATGATGTCACTTTTGGGTGTTTTCTGTCATGTAGACCCCTCAAAGGGACTTCAAGTGTGATGTGATCACTAAAAAAGTTGGCTTTATAAATTTTGTTGGAAAAATGAGAAATTGCTGATGAACGTTGAACCCTTATAACTTCCTAACAAAAAAAAAAATTTGTTTCCAAAATTATTCTGTTGTAAAGTAGACATGTGGGAAATGTTATTTATTAACTATATTGTGTGGGATTACTCTCCAGTAATCCTGTGTGAGTTCTCTACACCATCACTGTCCCAGGGATCCTGCTCCCCCTACAGGGAGTATTACCATCCGGCTGCCTACCATCATCCCTGGAGGTCGGAAAGCAGTGCCGGTATCATTACCGGGTACCGTAGGTGGCGTTACAAACACTTGATTTTATTTTATTTTATTTTTACACATTTTTCAGCGACCACCAGGGCCACGGGCCCTAATCATTGCCCAGGATCCGAGAACTCTACAGGACCTGGGGTGGGTCAGAGTTAGGGAGTGCAGTTCGAGGGAGGACTGTGAAGACATCCTGGTTATTAAGCTGTGCTAAGCCTGTACCAGTGAGCACTACTAACCTGCGTGAGGGACCCTAGAGTGAGGGTCGGAGGCAAGGGGTAGTAGCAGCAGGGGGAGTGGAGCCATACCGGTTCGCCCCGGAGGAACAGCGCCTGAAACTGACACCGAAGTCCTTGACTGCAAGGGACCTGTTATCCAGTTAGCAGTAAAGACCGGAGGCCAGGGAGAGTCCAGGTCTCCTGGCCACAGCAGAACTTGAGGCACAGCCACTTAGCGGAGGATACAGCGGTGCCCGCAGCAGAGCTCTTGCCGCCAGCCATACAAATGAGAACAGTAAGAGAGTGTCAGAACTTAGCTTCAGACAGCCTGGGACCAGAAACACACACAGTGCAGCAAGGAGGCCTCATCACTCGCCAAGTGTGGAGATCCTGAACTGTTACCAGATCACCCAGACCCGTACCATCAGAGACTGTACCCTGGACTATCAACATCAGTAAAAAGTACGAAAACATCAATCTTGCGTGTGACTGTTGTTGTGGTCCCTGCTCTTGCTCCCTCCATAGACTGTCCTGCAATTCCCAAACACTACAACTGCCCCGGGGATCCTGCTCAACCTACAGGTAGCGTAACCATCTTGCTGCCCAAACATCACCCCGGAGGACTGACCCACAGCATCGGTAACCATACTGCAACCCAGCGACATCTCCCGTGAATCAACGCCTGGCACTGGGTACCCCACGGCCCTGGAGTGGGTCACATGCCTTTCTGAGATGACACCCTATCAAAGCTAGAAGGAAGTGGAAGAAAGACTTGGGGAGAGATAAACGACAATAGGTGAGAGTGTATTCTAGAATATATGCCCAAGTTATCCATGAGCGAGCCTGGGAGAATGTCACAGCTGTATGTGATCCACAGGGTGTATAGAACCCCTGATATGTTATTTAAAGAGGGGTTGAAGTCTTACTCTGACTGCCCAAGGTGCTTGCAATCTCAGGCAGACATACTGCATATGCTTTGGCATTGTCTGAGATTGTATCCTTTTGGATCGTAGTGTTGAACCGTATTGGCATGGTGTATAGGTGCATTGTCCCTAGGGACCCACTGACATGTATATTAGGATACAGTGGGGAAAAAACACAGACAACATTATCAAAATAGCCTTTGCGATATTATTGTTTATTGCCAAAAAATTGATTGCAAAATATTGGATTAGAGAGGATCCCTCGTCCAGACGCAAATTTATTGTCCAAACAAACTATATAATTCAACCTGAAAGAAGTATTTACACCAAGAGGAATAAACAGGAATACTTCAATAAATTATGGCAGCCATGGTTGGATAGGATTAATTAGAATAACACCTGTATATATTGTAGTGTAAAACTCACGCTAAAATGTATGGCGGAGTGGAAATATCTTTTTTTAATCAAGGTAATGGTTAAATATGGTTTGATATTGTTAATAATGGACGAAGTGTTGATTGCACTGGGAAAGGTTCTGCTTGGGGTGGGAGGGAGTAAGGGAAGAGGGTGGAATTTACGGTCATATAGTAAAAGAAGTATTGTCATGTAATATCTGTTATATGTTTTGTTATGTTTAATAAACATTTACTGATCAAATAAAAAAAGAAGTTGTGCACATGCTCATTGTCATATCATCATATCCAGAGGTTAGTGCTGCCAGAATTGCCCCAGAGGTTACGGTGGGTGGGGGGAAAGTCAGCCTGTCAGTGCGTAGTCCATACACTGCACACTGCATTACATTGGTCTGCATGCCTATTATCCCCAAAGGAAACCTCTTCTAAGCATGATGCCTGCAAACAGTTTGCTGAAGGCAAGCAGAGTAAAAACATGAATTACTGAAACAATGTTGTGTGGTCTGATGAGACCAAGGTAAACTTATTTGATTTACATGGTGTCAAGAGTGTGTGGTGGAGTACAAAGGAAAGTGTGTCTTACCCAGGGCTCGCGTTGGGGGGGGGGCAGACTGGGCAGTTGCCCAGGGCCCCCACTCTCTTAGGGGGCCCCAAAGGAGCTGAACTGAAAATAGCAATAAAACAGTAAAAAAAATTTAAAAAAATACACATATTTGGTATCGCTGCGTTCGTAAGAATCTAAGCTATCCATATACGAAGTAAATTAATCCAATTGGTAAATGGCGTAACGGAAAAAAAATTAAGACGCCAGAATTGTGTTTTTTGGGCCACCACATTGTTACAATACAATGCAATAAAAGGCGATCAAAAATGTTGTATCTGACTCAAAATGGGATCAGTAAAAATGTCAGCTCAGGGCACATAAAGTAAGCCCTCACATAGCCCTGTATCTTCAAAAATTAAAACATCATGGGTCTTGGAAAATGGCGAATAAAGCAAATGTATTTTAAATATTATTTTTTTTGTTTTTTTACAAATTTATGGGTTTTTTTATGATTGAAATAAAAATGTTCAGTATCTTCTTATTCTGACCTAGATAATCAACTTATGAAGTCACTTTTACCATATAGTTAACATGATGAATAAAAAACTCAAAAAAATTGTGGAATTGCACTTTTTTTGCACTTTTATTTGCAATTTCAAAGCACTTGGAATGTCTTTCTCATTCTCCAGTACATTTTGTGGTAGAATGAATGATGTCATTCAAAAGTACAACTCATCCCGCAAAAAACAAGTCCTCGTACGGCGATGTGGAAGGAAGAATAAAAAAGTTCTGGCTCTTGGAAGAAGCGGAGGGAAAAATAAAAACGAAAAATCGCTCAGGGCGGCTTCAGACTGCGTTTGAAATCCGATCCGTAGCTGTCCGCTTGAAGCAGACAGCCGCGGACCAGATCAGCACACACGACCGGGGTCCTCACCTATCAGCAGCAGGAACTGCGTGCAGCTGCACACAGGATCGGAGGGCATAATAGCCCCCCAGTCATGTGTGCTGATCCGGTCCGCGGCTGTCTGCTTCAAGCGGACAGCTACGGATCGGATCTCAAACGCAGTCTGAAGCCGCCCTTAGTGATAAAAGTTATAAAATCCTTGTAATTGCCGTATAATAGCAGCAGGAGCGCCCCCCGCAGGCTTCAATCTTCACATGTTCATGATGGGAGTAATTAGAGTTTGGGGTCCTCCTTAATTCCTACATTTGTAGCCATTTATCAAGCAGAACTTACAAGGCTTTAAAGGGGATGTCCAGGATTAATAAAGCTTTACTACATTCTTTCAAAAACAGCGCGACCCCTGTGTACAGGTGACATGTGGTATTACAGCATAGGTCCATTCCCTTCAATTAAGATGAGGTGCAATATCACATACAACCTGTAGACAGGGGTGGCGCTGTTTTTGAAAGAAATCAGTCATGTTTATAGAATTCTGGACAACTCCTTTAAGATCAATATTTCCACTAGTGACCCCAGAACAACAGGATGGGGCTTGATTCAAATGTATTTTTTTATAATATGAAGAATATAGCAGAATTTTGTTAAAGATGACATTTAAGTAGATGATCCTATGGAAACATACCTCTTACTGACTCTCCAGTTTGTAAAACCTATTTAATTAAACACTTGTAGGTAATGTATAATCAATATAAGGAGTCCTGTGTACACAATCCCCATCTCTTTGTCAGAGGATGAGAGTTAGAAAGAGCGACTCTCCCTGGAGGAGCCGGGCTGTGTGACACAGACAATGATGGGAATGGATGTGTGTGTGTCTATGTGTGTATGCTCGGTGTGTACGTGTAATATATAGTGTTTGTGTCACATACCGTGTGTGTCTATGTGTGTGTATCCATGTAATATATAGTGTTTATGTCACATACTGTGTGTTCCTTGTATGTAACATCCACATTTATAAATCCCAGCAGCACACAAGAGTTCCTATGTGTAAACAGGTCGGCAATCGCCCAACAAACGAGCAAAATGTGGCTCATAATCGGGTGATTGGATATTTATGGAGGAACAAAAATCCTTGCTCTCGGCAACACTGCAGAAGTGCTGCCG
>JARQOC010000006.1:160287936-160395436 GCA_033576535.1 Allobates femoralis
ACCTCATCATACTGTATATATCTCCCATAACCATGTTTGACTGATAGATACTGATCGGACTATCTAAAAAAGGTCTCAGCTGTATATTACCTTATATTACTGAGAAAACCAATAACATACCCAGATCAGACCTACACATTCACAGGGTGCCCTAAATAAGTCCCAATATCTCCTTAGGCATCAACCCAGACAATGAATTATGGGGCACAAAGTGCAGTCGTGCTTCATACCTATGTAAACTGAGATGTCAATGCGTGCTCGTGCTCCCTCCTCCCCTACGATCGTTTCGCTTCCCTGCTTCTTCCGGGGGGCGTACAGGATGTTACAAGCTGGGGCTTTTTATTTAAATCCCCCTCCAATGAGTCACTACCTTACTAATTCGTCATCTGATGCAGCTGTATTGTGGCGCATTCTCCTCCCCGCGACACCGCTCATTAAACCTCCTCCTGTATGCGGACCGGCGTACTTCAAGAACGCCCCTTCACGCCGCGTACAGGGGAATGAGAGCGTCATCACGTCGGAGCGCATGCGCACCACAGTCATCAGCGGCGAATTCATTCTAAGTTTATGAACAAGCCAGGTCACCACAAGACAATAAGACATCATGGATCTAAAAAACATAATATATATTGGATCCATGATGTCTTATTGTCTTGTGGTGACCTGGCTTGTTCATTTTCTTTGTCTGCTGTCATAGAAAGAAGACGTTTTGATGAAGATCACTATTCATATTATTTTGAACTAATACAGATATAATTATATTATATTATATTATATTATTAATAATTGTCTGTGTATTGCACTATATTCACTTTATGTAAATTATTATATATTATTTTCATAAATTATTTTTATAATATATGTAGGGCACTTTAAATAATGAATTATATGTCTTTTTTTATGATTATTGTTATGAATATGGCACTTTCACATTGTCACTGATATATGTTGCACTAATGAATTGTATACGCCATGTTTTTATATATATATATATCTAGTATTGTACGTTTATTATGAATTTTAGAAAAAAGGCAGGCAATTATGGTTAATTAATATATTTGTATCATGTTGTAGCATAGATAGGTTAATTTGGCCATTTTTAGCTAATTTTATCAAGTTATATTGGTTACCAGGCAACGAGATAAACTTAGAATGAATTCGCCGCTGATGACTGTGGTGCGCATGCGCTCCGACGTGATGATGCTCTCATTCCCCTGTACGCGGCATGAAGGGGCGTTCTTGAAGTACGCCGGTCCGCATACAGGAGGAGGTTTAATGAGCGGTGTCGCGGGGAGGAGAATGCGCCACAATACAGCTGCATCAGATGACGAATTAGTAAGGTAGTGACTCATTGGAGGGGGATTTAAATAAAAAGCCCCAGCTTGTAACATCCTGTACGCCCCCGGAAGAAGCAGGGAAGCGAAACGATCGTAGGGGAGGAGGGAGCACGAGCACGCAATGACATCTCAGTTTACATAGGTATGAAGCACGACTGCACTTTGTGCCCCATAATTCATTGTCTGGGTTGATGCCTAAGGAGATATTGGGACTTATTTAGGGCACCCTGTGAATGTGTAGGTCTGATCTGGGTATGTTATTGGTTTTCTCAGTAATATAAGGTAATATACAGCTGAGACCTTTTTTAGATAGTCCGATCAGTATCTATCAGTCAAACATGGTTATGGGAGATATATACAGTATGATGAGGTGGATTATATTGTAAAATCTATGACCCAGTACTGTTGATATAAAGGAAAAAAATTTGTGGTTGTTGCTGTATATACTATTTTATATACTGAACAGTTTATGGTGGTGATTCTTGTGCGTCCCCCCGGAGGGAATGCTCTGAATTTTTAAATTGTCATTCTAAAATACCGGTATATAATAAAGATTAATTATTTAAAAAGATTTTTATTGAGTAATCTTTCCTAAAGGGTGGGAGGTAACTTCCCATTCTGTTGTTTGTTTAATTTGCTGAGGAAAGCAATTTTTAAAGGGACATAGTATTGTGTAACAACATCATCTGCAGTAAAGACATGGAAAACTTCAAAACTGTGAGTTTGTGTGATCCTTGTGCTCAAATCCTGCATTCCCTCACAAGCAGCTATCATCTCTACTACTACCCATATCCTGCAACATCCATAGCCTCAATCATAGACTATAACTATCACTGCCCTGGGGAACCAAGCTCTACCCACGGAGAGCCATTACATCTCCAGCTGCCAAACATCATCCCCGGAGGTTCTGCAGCAGCGGTGGTCCCCTCACCGACCACAACCCATGGGTGGCGTCACGACAAACTCCCCTGTAAATATTCCCCCATTTACTTGCGGAACCCGGGACACGGTCCGGACCAAGACCGCCGTGATATCCTCAGCACTACCCCGGTCCGGTACCGAGTACCCCGTCCCAGTGGGCTCCACAATAATGCAAGAAGATCTCATATTGAACTTGGCCCAGTGATGCAGGTCAGATCTGTGATGTTATCCTTCACATGCTACGATTGTCAACTCATCTCTGATCAAACAAGTCAATGAGTGCAAGTGAAACATCGCACTGCACTGATGTCATCCGAGTGCAGTTCGATGTACGCAGAGAGACAATGGATGAGATGGAGAGATTAATCTTTAACTCCTCTCTATACCTGTGATCTGATCGCAAGATTGGGTCACAGATACATAATGCTTGCAGCAGAGCCTGAGCCAAGTGTCATTAACATATCGCATCTGATGCCGTGCACTTATATGACCTCTGCTCTATACTGAGTCTTCGTCATGTTTTCAGCATTATTTGCTTCTCATTACTGGTATAATTACCCGCCACCACCTATTCAAGACAGTTTTATATGTGAAATGTAATGTGTGATTTTTTTCGGCTTAGCCTGGTTTCAAACTGGCGTTTATTGCTATCTGTGTGAATCCGGTTGAAACTCGATGCACCTGTGGCGTCCCTGCGACCAGGTGGCTACAGGGTGAACTGCAGCTGAGAAAGCCACACACACACACTCCGACCGTGAGCCTAAGTCACTTTATGCCAGGCGAGGGAAAGTGAGAGAAGCTACGTGTGGGTGGAAAGTAGAGAGAACCCGGATAAAGGGGTGGAGGAACTGTAGTAACACACAGGAACACTAAGTTGGAGGCAGAATTCCCTGGGAGACTTTCTGAGAGTACCCTGGAGGGTGAGGAGAAGGGAAGGATCCCCAAGTTGAGACACCCTTCAGCTGAGTGCCAGAGGCAGAGAGATCAATGGAGCCCGGCGGCCTGTACAACTGATGGCCAGCCAGGAACCCAGGCTGAATCCATGGAGAGATGGAAGGAGCCAGGTGAGCCCGACTAACCTGGGTCACTGGTGGCTGTGCAAGAGAACCAGAGTGCTGACTCTGTAGATGTGGCCAGGAACGCTTCAAGCCCCTAACCACGAGACACCCGGCGGGGGAACTCTGTCCTGAGACCCAACAACTGGTGCGGTGTAGGACAAAGCCATCGTACTAGGGTTAGTGACCCAGAGTGTGGGATAGATCACTGCAGAGCCCGTGATGGCTGGACCAAAACCGTACATGAGGGAGCGAAGAGAAACAAGAGGGCCCGAAAGGTACACTGAGAGGGAGTGACGCAGAGGAACCATACCGGCTGCAGTGAGAACCTAAGCCCATGACTACAGTGTAAGCAAGGTCCACTACATTTGTTGTAAAAGAACTGTACAGTGCTGTGGCAGAGACTGTGTTGTTGTGTTGGCAGTGGAGTAAAGTACCCGGTGAACTCAAGAACTGTGTTGAGACTTATTGGTGCTGAAACTGCAGTGGCTCACCTGTGCGGAGCCGCACACTTGTTTCTGCCATAGGAGAAGCTGCGGAAGAGACCGATTGCAGCGCCCCAATAACCCACAATCTCTACACCTGCCCTGAGAACCAAAAGCCCTACCCGTGAAGGGCTCATCATCTCAGCTGTCACCTCCACCATCATCCCCAGCAGTCTGAACGGCAGCAGTGGCCCATATTAGCCACAAACCAAGGGTGGTGTCACGTTCATTCCTAAAAGTCGGTTCCCCTTTTATTGACCGCCCAGGGCCACAGAGCCGGGTCTCTATCCCCGCAACTCCCACAGCAGATCTACTGTTAGACGGAGGCCATGGGTACCAAGGCCTCTGTCAGCCATCTTGTCTTGTGTAAGCGTTTCAGTTTAAGAACTTTTGCAGTAGGTCACAGGTAATAACAGATCAGGCTCCAGAAGAGAAACAGGCATGGAGCTAATTAGGTTTGGTCTGAGCATATATCAAAAGTTTATCATGATAATAGTTAACCAGTTCTTTCCCTCAAGTTTTTTTTACAAGTATTTCTTGATATTTTACGGTGTATTCTATCCCTCTGGGCTAATATGACGTTTCTCATGATCAAGAACAGAGCTGATTAATGTCAATAAGTTGTGATTTGTGCTTGGTCCCAAAAAAGCTATTATGAGATAATTTATGTGAATAAGTTTAAGTGTAGTATGTAGTTAGTAATGAAATTAGTGTGTCTTTTTCATGTCTACGTGAAATGTAAGTATTGCCTTTGTCAGGATGAGGTGATTATGTATCCATTGACAATAATGGCCACTAACGTTATCCAATGATTCTCTATGGAGAAAATTGGTATAAAAACGCCCTGCTTTAGACAAGCGGGGCGACACTATTCCATCTTGTGTGCCATACGCGCCTGTCATTCTGGTAACTTGCCAAGTCATATACTGCTTTTGCCGTAAAATCTCTGTATTTTTTCCTACCCGAATAAAACCCACTTTTGGTTCTGAAGACGCAGTCTATGGAGTTTATCGAACGAAGAAACTGAGTTGATTATTTCTAACAAATGGCGAGCTACAGCCCGGTGGAAAGGGGGGAGATGATCCCACATCCTTTCTGAAGAACCTAGAAGATTCCTGCAAGTAAAGCTGTGAACCAAAGTGGTGAGAGGGTGAGGAATGGACTTTTCTTTCTCTTTTTTTTTTGTGCCTTTATTGTTAAAAAAGGCGTGATGCATCACGTGAAATCGCATTAAGGAAATCAGCCGCTGAGAATCTCTCGTTTGCGCTCCTATCTACCCTGAAGTAACCAAGACTACAGTGCCTCTACGTGAGTTAAACAAGGACGTGCAGATTAATGCCGAGGGTACGGAGAAGGAGACGTGTGGCAACGTAACGAGTGAGGCTGATCATACGGCTGGACCTCTTTTGGTTGACCAAAGCCGGCACGTGTCTTCCATTACAGAGGTGTGAGTATCTAACTTTTGCCTGTAATTGCATTAAGTTGATACTGAAAGCAGTTTATAAAGTCGTCCTTGTGTTTCCACCGCTATGGAGTGGCTAAGGAAACAGACTGACAGGCACGCTGAAACCCCATAGCTAGAAGGGGTTAATGCTGAACCACTTGGTTAAATTGTATGCAGTGGTTCACAGAAGAAAGTAGACATCTTGACAAGAAAAAAATTATTAGCAGAAAGGGCAGCCGAATAGCGGCTTTGTGTAAGTTAGTTATAGCTCAGATCAGGCTAGTGATAGACAGCTTCAAAGACAGTACGTTAATGTAGTTACACAGGGAGGGGCAGCGGAGCAGTGTATGGAGAGAACACAGCAGCTACTGATACAATGACAGGAGTAGTAGTATCACAAAGGGAGGGGTATGAGATACAGCGGCTGCAGGCAGACAGAAAGGAGGAAGAAAAATCCATCCATAGATTGTAGAATCCTTTAGAATCAGGAAAAGAAATTATCTTAGAATTAGAAGAGGGGCTGCCTGGTGTGTAACGTTTGATAAGTATTTTTTGATAGAATAGATCAGAAAGATGATTATGATCTGATGGAATAGATTGTAGAGAATACTTGGAAAGGTTTTGCAAGTTAGGGATTTTACATAATGCTAAATTTGTGGAGGACAAAATTAGGGCATTGGTAACCATTGTTAGGGAAAATGCCATCCTAGACTAAGGGCGATGATACAGATGTTTTTGCGTATCGCCCTGCCTGAATGGCATCTGCTGTGGACAGGAGACCAGGACTTCCTGGGGTTATGATCAACTGCCGAAAGTGGGCTGGTCCCAGTCGGCAGAAGCCCCTCGGAACTCCATGGGTCCTCTTGTGTGTTATCCTTGTGGGCAATCAGGGTATCTTAGACGT
Organism: Allobates femoralis; assembly: GCA_033576535.1. Lineage (NCBI taxonomy): Eukaryota > Metazoa > Chordata > Amphibia > Anura > Aromobatidae > Allobates > Allobates femoralis. Next base: position 160,294,083 of record JARQOC010000006.1, read on the forward strand.
CAGTGATCCCATTTAGCTCCCAGGGATGATTCACAAGTGCAGCAGCAGCCTACCTCTACAATGTCCCGAGATCTGTATGAGGGAGCCAGTGCTCCAAATCCTGCTATTAAGAACCCTGGACAGCCAGCGGTTAACGGCCCCAAACCGTGCCAGCAGTACAATGGTCCTCAGATAGTTTACCCTGTTTTACGGGAGCCTTTTGCCCCGTCACCCAATTATGCGACCCTTGTCCATCCCAGCAGACGGATCCATGCTGTGAGGAGAGCTCACCCTCCTCCGGGAGGAATTCCTCCCACCCTTATGCTCCACTGATTCAGGAGCTGGGGGGGACGAGGAAATGGCTCTTTCAAGCGATCTGTCCGGCTCGGAGGTGACAGCAATGGGCTGTAGAATTGCCTCTGGTGAGGTTGGTGAATTTTTTTTGGGCTCCCCACTGCCGGTACTGATTGATGCATTGAACCCCCCCTGTTCCCCTGTACCTCTTGGCACAATTATCCCTAGGCCAAGATGGACCGACCTTATGTCAGAGGGACAATAGAGGATACCAAAAATTGGGAAGATTTTTTAATTGATAACAGGAGCCTCTGTTTCAGTAACAGAACACAAATTGCAGCTCCCCCCGGGCTGCCAGACACCACAACTTTAGTGGGATTTGAGGGCTCCTGTATACAGGCGAGCATTCGGTGTGAACTTTGGATCAGTCTGCAATTAAAGTTTTTTTATTAATGGGTCAAATGTGTTGTCAGCCATGGGTATCATTGTTAATTTGGGTATCATTGTTGATTTGTGTAATAAGGTCTTATGGCGTGACAAAGGAACTACTGTTTGTTCAGTTATTATGGATGCTGCAGAGTTGAAAATGTCACAGTCATAAATTAACCGTTGCTAGTTTGTGCTCAGCTGATAATGATGATGACATGCCTGAGATAAATGTTGCAGCTACGGCTTTGAAACATGAATTGGTGCAATTTTTTCCTCATTTATGGGTTTCAAAATGTACAGATTGCGGACTGATGCAAATTTTCATTAAGATTGACAGCGACCGTCTACCACCCTTTCAGCGCCAATACCGTATTCCTGAGGAAGCAATTCCTTACATAAGGATTGCTGTCAGTGAATTGGAACAACAGGGCGTGATTGTACGAGGCAACTCCCCGTGCAATAGCCCAATCCTGCCTGTAAAACAAAGGAGGATGGTAGCTATCGCATGATCATGAATTTAAGACTTGTAAACAAATACACGCCTCAGCAGCACATCTCGGTCCCTGAAGTGATGTCACTGCTGAGGAGTGAATGTCAGGTTTTTTTGTCTTGTTTGAATATTGCAAATGGCTTTTTCTGCGTGCCTATTACACCTGAGTCGGCTCTCCGTTTTGCATTTACCTTAGAAAATGTCCAGTACCTGTTCTAGTCCAATTTATTTGTATCAGGTGTTGGCACAGGTATTGGAACCCCTGGGGTACGGAGACAAAGTCCTGCAATATGTCAATGATTTCTTGATTTAAAATTTATGGATTTAAATTGTTGATGAAACTGACAATATGTGTGATGCATTGTGCAACTCAATATTAAATGTGAGTCGGGACAGAGTACAGCTGAATGCAACCAGAGGTTAAATGTTTGAATGTGTCAATTTCAAAAGAGTGAATGTCCCATTCATTCAAGCTGTACCTGTGCCAAATCAATATCACAGAACTCAGAAAGTTTCTGGGTCTTGTGATTTTTTTTCAGAGAATTTATTGAGGATTTTGCTTGCTTGCTAAACCTTTGTACATCTCCTAAAAGGTATTGAAAATGAGTTTACCACGATCACAATAGAGGGAGACGCCCTGCAGGCTTTTGAAAATTTAAAGCATGCACTTTAGTTAGCTTTTCACCTTGATTCTGCAGACCCCCCATGTAACCTTAAAAACACTGCTTACAGGCAATGCTTGGGGTGTGAATTTTCAGAGAATGGCCCAATGGATTGTTGACTTTTAGACTAGGGATTTGCAGGTAGAAGTGGGAGATAAATATCACTTAGCACAATTGCTGCAATATGCAGGTCAGTCTCATGATTGCCAAATTGAACAGACTCATGTCGCCCCCACCCCCTTCCGTGCAGACTTTCAAACCAATGTCCCCTGTGTATACATAGATGGGGCTCGGTATTGGCACGATGGCAAATATGTCACAGGTTACGCTTTGTGGTTCCCTGACAATGAGAATTTATTGCAATATAAGCTTCCTGCACATTTTTCCGCCCAGCGGGCTGAATTAGAGGCAGCTTTGCAAGTCATTCTTTTGTGTATTGATCCCATGATATTTTCAGCGACTGTGCTTACGTTGTCTCCTCTCTGACATTGTATTTCAATGTATGGGCACAGAGGAAGATGGTAAACTCCCAGAACAAGCCGCTTCAGCATGCAGATATTCTCAAGCAAATTGTGCAGAGAGGCAAAGAATTTCCAAATTTATGGTCCTTCTGTAAAATCAAAGGACATCAAAACCTCACATCTGACCCCCACATCGTTGGCAATGCATATGTAGATTCCGCAGCCAAAGAAGCCGCCCTGATGGGCGTTGACAGATATCCACAGGCTACTATCTCTGCTGTCACACGAAGACTCCGGGAGGAGCCCCACCCTTCTGCATCTCAGTTCCACAACCTCTTAAAGGCATAGAGAAAGCAAGGAGATGCATCTTTATTTAACTCCCTTGAATCAATACCCATTGATAAAGGACAATATCTGTATTACAAAAGGGTTGATGACAAATTGTTACTATATATCCCAACTATAATGATTAAGTCTCTGATTTAATTTAATCATTCAGTCTTTGTTCAGCTAGAACCAGAACCAGAAGCGCTCTTACAGCTAGTACAAAGGAAAAATGTGCCATCCCCAAAGTGGCTGATGGTCCATGGTAGTCGATTCAAATTGACTTCATTGGTCCATTCCCTCCAGCAGAGGGAGGATTCAGGTATGCCTTGGTCATTATTGATGTTTTCTCAAAATGGGTTGAGGCCATGCCTGCCTCCTCTTGTGGAAAGATGTTTTTTCACACTGGTGCTTCCCAAAATTAATTGAAAGTGACATTGTGCTGCTCAGCCCGCAGCAAGCTGTAGTACAGTTGCATAGAACCTACAGAAAAATTATATGAGTCCAAATTTGTTGTGGGAGCTTAGCTCATGGTTAAGAATCTTAGGAAAAAAGGACCGTGGGATTCCAATTACAAAGGCCCGTTTGTTATCACACAGGTGATAGGCCCAACTGTTTTGGGAGTGCTAAGGATTAGCAAGCCAAGAGACAAAAGGTGTTAAAATGGTTCATATTGATCAATGTAAGCTTGTTATACTGCCAGTTGAGAATTCTAGTGATGCTGGTGAGAACTGATACTGCGCTTTTATTTTATTTTTCAGGTCCCCTATTGGATCGGGATCCATGAATCCGCCTGTTTCCCTGGAGATGACATCTCACACCATCCAGTGGGACCCGGACAGTGTGATTGAGGGGAAGACAGTGGAAGCTCCGAGGGAACAGAACAAGATCGAGAGCCACGGATCAAAGGACTCAGAGACTGTTATGGGACTTGGGACTCGGACACTTTATGTTTTTTCACTTCTGTGATGATTTTTTTGTTTTGTTGTGTTTTTTGCTTCTTTTTAGGACTATTTGCCCACACCTGAACTGTGAATAGGACCTTAGCAGCCATGGAACAAAGAAAATTTTTTGAATTTTTTCTTTTTTGAAAGATTGTAACGGGACTCAATAATACTTAAGAACTCTTACGTTGGTGATATTTACTGTAGATTTTTTGCTACTTTGTTTGTTTTTTCCTATATGTGTTTAATAGGTAGTAACCTAAAAGTCTAAAAGTTTTTCAAAAAAGAATCTGGCTCATGTTGAGGAACTAAATAACTTTCAGGCCCGTGTAATAACACATAGTACCACTTTTATTAGACTATACCGGAGACTTGGTGCTGGTAGGGTACTTATTCCCAGACCATGCTCACTTATAGGTTGTACACCTATTGTTAGGGCCGTTCTTACAAGGGTACCTTCAGTCCCTCCCAACACTCCTACTGACCAGGGAATGTACAAAATTATGCCTTTCCTCAATACCATATATGAGAATTAGGACTAGACTCATATGCCAATTTGTACTTCAGGGTAAATTATCAAATTACCATAAGTACAACAGAGGGATTTGTTAGACGGAGGCCATGGGTACCAAGGCCTCTGTCAGCCATCTTGTCTTGTGTAAGCGTTTCAGTTTAAGAACTTTTGCAGTAGGTCACAGGTAATAACAGATCAGGCTCCAGAAGAGAAACAGGCATGGAGCTAATTAGGTTTGGTCTGAGCATATATCAAAAGTTTATCATGATAATAGTTAACCAGTTCTTTCCCTCAAGTTTTTTTTACAAGTATTTCTTGATATTTTACGGTGTATTCTATCCCTCTAGGCTAATATGACGTTTCTCATGATCAAGAACAGAGCTGATTAATGTCAATAAGTTGTGATTTGTGCTTGGTCCCAAAAAGGCTATTATGAGATAATTTATGTGAATAAGTTTAAGTGTAGTATGTAGTTAGTAATGAAATTAGTGTGTCTTTTTCATGTCTACGTGAAATGTAAGTATTGCCTTTGTCAGGATGAGGTCATTATGTATCCATTGACAATAATGGCCACTAACGTTATCCAATGATTCTCTATGGAGAAAATTGGTATAAAAACGCCCTGCTTTAGACAGGCGGGGCGACACTATTCCATCTTGTGTGCCATACGCGCCTGTCATTCTGGTAACTTGCCAAGTCATATACTGCTTTTGCCGTAAAATCTCTGTATTTTTTCCTACCCGAATAAAACCCACTTTTGGTTCTGAAGACGCAGTCTATGGAGTTTATCGAACGAAGAAACTGAGTTGATTATTTCTAACATCTACCCCATAGCCCTGGTGGGAGAGTCAAATTGGCGTCATTTACCGATCCGGTAAAACCGGGTCTTGTGCGCCTACAGACTGTTTGCTGGACATTGCTTAATAGGCCAGAGTAATGGCAGCCCAAATACACTAACGCCATTTGCTGGCAGCGGGGCATGTCAGAGCCTTTCATCGTGGGCCCAGCCAGCACAGAGCGGGAAGCAGAACTCCCGCCCCTGCCATTCTTCGCTCCAGCCACAACGGGACTCCGTCCAGGCGTAAGTCGGCCGACAACAAGAGGATCGGCGCCACCCACGAAGGGTGGGAGAGAGAAACAACAGCACGGAGAGAGCGCAGAAGAGTTGCACAAAGCAAGACGCAGTGCATGGTGGTCGTCCAGAGAGAGCTCGTGAAGGCCTGTTATGGAATGGCAGCTGTGGAGCTTGAGACGGGTGGTGGAGTAAGCACAGCAATGGCTGCGCAGAGCCCTGGAGTGAAGCAGCCAGAATGGAGCCTGCTGATGGAACAGGAGCTGCAGCCTATGAGCGAGGTGGGTGTAGGAGCCAGCATCACTCGTGGTCACAGATGGGAGAGAGAATCAGCAGCCATGGAGGGTCTGTGCACAGAGCAGTGTGCAGTAGAGTGACCGGATCTCATGGGGGGGGGGATGTTGGAATCTTGTTAGTCTGGACCCCACAAAATGATTCCCTTTTCCAGATATTGAGATAGCCAAAATTTGAGCTCAATCAAACGACGTTAACCCGTGCCGCTCGTCGCTCAAAGTTTGAAAAAAATCCAAATTTTTAGCCAAAAAGCTGACATATGGAGCCATAACTCCAGAACGGTAAATAATAAAAACACGCTTAATATATCAAAAGAAAGCTAATGTTGTTCTTCAAAATTTATATTTTATACATAATTGTTGTTATTTTAAGTCAAACTGAGTTACAACAGCTTTTGCCTTTGAGCTGGTTAGATCGAACAATTATCCAGTGAAGATATTTTAACGTTTTTTTTTAATTTTCCAAGTGTGTGTGTTATTGTTTTTATGGCTATTATAGTATTATTTTAAAAGATATTTGAAAATATTTTATTGAAATTAAAGTTTGTAATATATTTTGTTTCGTTTTTCTAGTTAACTGTTATTTACCTATTGGACTCTGAAATGGCATTCACATCAGGTGTACAAAGCCGGAACAAGGATAAAATATTTCTTGTGGGCTATCCCATTCACCAGATCACCGGTTGTAAACTACCCTCAAATCGTCAAGTTTTATGTGCTTTATTTTATAATTTACGTACTGTGAAATTAACTGTAAGAGAATCAGCAAAACTGACCATACGAGAAGTGTTCATTTTTTGGGGCAAAGCTCGAATCCCGACTAAACATGAGCTGGAAAAACTAAGCTGGAAAAACTTCACGCCGAGTAGAGAAGTCTTCAAAAAGACCAGAAGAAAACATCGGAAACGGCCAAGAACAAATTTAAACAGTTTGTTGAAAAGTTGGATGAGCTCTTTGATATTGCTCAACAAGATGCCTTGGCTCTGATGAAATCGGAAGAAGATAAGGCGTTTCTTGTGAAACAGAGGCAGAAGGGCCGCCCAGGTTCCATGGCTGGAGTGGATCTCAAGTTGTCTCGAGCTGAAGAAATCAAGGCGCAAAAGGAACTTGCAAAAATGAACCAACAAATCCAAGAAGAAACTTTTGATATTGGTGAGTTTATTTTATTATTATTATTCTAAAAAGTAGATAAACAAATAAGTAAATAGTTTCGTTATAATTAGAAGAAAATTGTACATGAGAGCATCATTTGGCATCTTTATGATTGAGTTTATATTCTTAAAATAATACCTATTGATAATTAGAAGTAGGTAATTTAGTACCTATGTATTATTACTATTCTGCTAAAACGACAAGTTTTTATAGTCTTTTTTTTTCTCTTTCTTTTGTTGCTTCTTAGAGACGGATGATGAAGACAAGCTCGAAGAAGAAAAAGAAGAAGAAAATACTGAAGAGGACAGCATCTACCAGGAACTTGAGAGCTTGGAGGAAATGGACATCCCTGAAGAAGCTGCAGAAGATCCAGGACCATCTGAGAGCAAGAGGATGAAAGTTTCATTTGCAAGGCGCGTTAAAGAGATTTTAAACATGAAATTATCCATTTTGTTAGATCGATGTAAGGTATCCGATAGAAATGCCACGAGAATTTTAATAGCTACTCTAGAAGCACTAAACTTTGACCCTCTTGAGTACAAAGTCTCGAAAACTTTATTACATTCTAGAAGGCAAATGTTCAGAGAACAATATACAAAAAAAATTTTAGATAAAGTAAACATTCCTGAAAAACAGCCCGTGGTTGTCCATTGGGACGGTAAACTTTTACCGGGTGTTTTAAAAAAATGAGCAATGTGAGCGAATAGCTATTGCTATTTCATATGGCGAAAAGGAACAGATGCTGCGAGTTCCAGTAACAGCAAACAGCTCTGGAGAGGAGCAAGCCGTAGCCGTATATGTGTCACATCGCCATTGGACTCGGTGGCCGGTGTTCCTGCCTCGGCCGCTGGGAGGAGCCGGATTCCTTCAGCTGGTGGCGCCGGTGATAGGAGGGCCTTGTCCTCATATGGAACTGCTCCCGCGACGTCTGCCTCTGTCGCTGAGCGCCGCTGTGTTTCCCCTCTGGGTGGTGTTGGTCGCAGAGGAGCGGGCCCTGCAGAGGTGTCCGTTAGGCGCAGCCTGCGTTCTTCTGTCAGAGGTAGGGTGGGTGGAGCCAGTCGTGCATCTCCATCTGGCCTGGTTCTAGGGGCGGTCCGGATGAGGTCATCCGGCTGTGAGCTCCAGCCTATGGGAGGTAACCGCGCCCTTCAAATACATTGGAGCCTGTCTTGCAGGCCGCCAGAAATAGTTTTGGTTCCCCAGTGACATAGTGTGTACACCTAGCTTGCCGTCACCATATCTTGGAAATTGTGTTAAGAGGCGTATTCGACACAAAAATGGGATCAACCACTGGACCTCATCCAGACATTTTCAAGAGATTACTCACTGCGTGGCCCAAGATAGACAAAGGAAAATACGACACAGGTATCAGTGACAATCTAATACAAAAGCAGCTAACTCCAGAAGTAATTGCAAATGTTACTACTGAATTCGAGACCAAATTAACTGAGAGCCACCCCAGAGATGACTACAAGGAGCTGTTGCAGTTGGTTCTTGTATTTGTTGGATCACTAGACGGCAATGTTGTGGGTTTTAGAACTCCAGGAGCCATTCATCACGCTAGGTGGATGGCAAATGCTATTTACTGCTTAAAAATGTTCATTTTTTCGGCGTCAATTTAAGATGTCTAAAGAAGAAGAAAGTTCTGTGCGTGCCATTTCTGTTTTCCTAGTTAAAATTTATTGTAAAGCTTGGTTCAATGCTCCAAAAGCTCATCTTGCACCAAAGCAAGATTTAGGTATTTTGCATAGTCTGTTAGACTATAAAGAATGTGACAACAACATTGCAGAAATAGCCCTGACCAAATTTTCTAACCATTTGTGGTATTTGAATGCAGAGTTGGTGGGATTATCGTTTTTTGATCCCACCATTACAGACGATGAAAAGTTGTTAATGGCTAATAAATTGCTCAGTAGCACAGATGAACCATCAGAGCACGCTAGGGTTGTAAATCCAAAAGTTAGGAAAGAAAAATTAAAAGAGGTAGTTGATGGAGGATTGGTAAATTTACTTACCAAAGAAACGTTTACATTCTTTGACCAATTTAATATAAAAACAGATTTCCTAAGACAAAATCCAAACACCTGGCCTCAAAATAATGACTTCCAAGAAGGATTGAAAATTTTCAAAACATTAAAAGTAGTTAATGATATGGCTGAGCGTGGTGTTAAATTAATAACCGACTTTAACGACCTTCTGACAAAAGATGAAGAACAAAAGCAATATGTCCTGCAAGTTGTAAGCAAATGCCGAGCATTATATTCTGATGTTTCAAAAACTGCTTTAACAAAAGCTCTAGAATAGATTAGATAACTATGTAAAATTATCAACTCATGTAGGTACTACATCTGTATCTTTTCTGTGTCTGTTTTGTATGTATTATATACCTCATTTTTATATTTTAAAATAAAAAATGTCATTAGACTTATCAGTATTACTTGTTTTTTTATTATATTTCTACTTTAAACTCAAAAATATACAAAAAAAAAACAAAATTTATCACTTAATAACAAAATATACGAAGTATGCTCCCAGTGGTACCAGGTCACGTTCTTGGGGCTAAAAGCTGTTGTAACTCAGTTTGACTTAAAATAACAACAATTATGTATAAAATATAAATTTTGAAGAACAACATTAGCTTTCTTTTGAGATATTAAGCTTGTTTTTATTATTTACCGTTCTGGAGTTATGACTCCATATGTCAGCTTTTTGGCCAAAAATTTGGATTTTTTCAAACTTTGAGCGACGAGCGGCACGGGTTAACGTCGTTTGATCGAGCTCAAATTTTGGCTATCTCAATATCTGGAAAGGGGAATCGTTTTGTGGGGTCCAGACGGACAAAATTCCGACATCGATTTTTTGCGGTCACCCTAGTGTGCAGTGAAGATCAACAGAGCCTGCTAGGAAAGGAGAGATCTTATCTCTGGATGTGAACTGAGACCGGAGGAGACAGAAAGATTAACCCTTCCAGGACAGAACTCAGTCTGGGCTCTGGAGCTATTGTTACTACCGTATGTCCCCAGTGTGAGAAAAGGGAGCCTGGAGCTGCAGTGATCTTGCAATCTCCATCTGAAGAGCCGCATACAAGGAGCTGCCAGGGTCTCTGCTCATCCTTCAGCTGAGGGGAGAAATCACTGTGAAGCACTACACCCGGACAGGTATAGACTTGAACTGTTGTAAATAAAGCTTTCCCTGATCTATCCCCTAGATTTATCCTGGTAGAATGTTCCCCTTATTAGATGAGCTAAGGAAACATGAACATTATGATCACGGACAGTGAGTGCATCAGAACTCTTGTGTGAATATAGTTGTTTACCCTGGTGTACACCCTAATGGTTTTATAGTCAATTTTATAAGGTATATTTATAATGTAAGAGAGTGTAAGTGAATTGAGCTGTTCCATAGCACTGTGAACTTCAAGTACTTGTGACCGCACCGCTTAAAAACCCACTAGCGCGGCTAAAGAACCGGTCAATGTGCCACGCCCAGGGCAGTTATCAGGTTTTTCTGGTGGTGGGTTCCCAAACACCATCAATCATGGGATGCGCTGGACTCATGGAACGGAGACTGTTGAACTGTCACAATTTTTTTACAAATTTTTTTCTACTTTTTATCCCCTACCCCATAGTAACAATAAGAAAGTTGATTTTTGATGTGTAACGTTTAAGCCACATACCTCCCAAAAGGGAAAAAAATAATCTTGTATTATTAATTAATGCATGAAAAAAACCTGTTGAGTTGTGTCACCAGTACCGGGTTCTGGCACGCAGACGCGACAGTCTTTGCTCCGGGGGAGTGTGGCACCCCTGTGACCAGGTGGCCACAGGGTGAACTGAAGCTGGAATAGGCAGGATGGTCACTCCACACAAACACCCACACACAGTGGCTCAAGTAGTTAGCACTGCAGCCTTTGCAGCACTGAGGTCCCGAGGTCCTGGGTTCAACTCTCACCAAGCACACCAAGGGCAACATCTGCAAGGAGTTTGCATGCTCTCTCTGTGCTTGTGTGGGTTTCCTCTGGGCACTCTGGTTTCCTCCCACATTACAAAGACATACTGATAGGATGTGTAGATTTTGAGCCACAAGAGGGACAGCATGACTGATGTATGTAAAGTGCTATGGAATTAATAGCGCTATATAAATGAATAAATATTATATATTATTACACACACACTCCGACAGTGAGCCTAAGTCACTTCATGCCAGGCGAGGGATGGCAGGAGTAGCTACGTGTGGGTGGAAAGTGGAGAGAACCCGGACAAGGGGGTGAAGGAAATGTAGTAACACATAGGAATACTAAGTTGGAGGCAGAATTCCCTGGGAGACTTTCTGAGATGTTCCCTGGGGGTTGAGGAGGAGGGAAAGATCCTGAAGCCGAGACACCCTTCAGCTGAGTGCTAGAGGCAGAGAGAACAACAGCCACTTATGGCCTCTGGGAACCCTGGTTGAATCAGTGGAGAGATAGAAGGAGTCAGGTGAGCCCGACTAACCCGGGTCACTGGTGGCTGGGCCATAGAACCAGAGTTTCGACTCTGTAGATGTAGCCGAGAAGCCCATTTCAAGCCACTAACCATGAGACACCTGGCGGGGTGCCGGAACTCTATGTCCCGAGACCCAACAACCGGTTCGGTGTAGGACAAAGCCATCGTACTAGGGCTAGTGACCCAGAGTGTGGGATAGATCACTGCAGAGCTCGTGACGGCCGGACCAAAACTGTACACGAGGGAGTGGAGAGAAACAAAAGGGCCCGAAAGGTACACTGAGAGGGAGTGACGAGGAGGAACCATACCGGCTGGAGTAAGAACCTAAACCCATGACTACAGTTTGAGCAAGGTCCACTATGCTTGTTGTAAAAGAACTGTACAGTGCTGTGGCAGAGACTGTGTTGTTGTGTTAGCAGTAAAGGAGTAAAGTTAGGAGTAAAGGTAACGTCACACGCAGCAATATGGCTTCCATATCGCTGGCGATTTGACGTGAGCACGCATGTTGCGGGCACTTTTTTTCACGACGCCATGGATCTGTCACATGTAGCGATTTCGGTGGGGATCTCCAGCGATCCTGCATTCTGGAAATTGCCTGGCGCATTGTGATTGTGCTTGGTTAGTATACACATTAGTGTACGGCAACCAACCTGCCGCCATAATGTGTTAAATAAATAATTTTAAAAAATGCATACGGCTTCATTGTATTTTTGAGTCAAGCACAGATAAAGTGAACAGTTGCGAGCTGCCACCCTCAGCTGCCTAATTTTACCTAACTAGGCAGCTGAGGGCTCGTTTTCTCAGTAGGGCAAGGGCTTATCATTTTAGGACCCCCCACGCTAAAGAATGGCAGCCCACAACTGCCCCTGAAAATGGCGAATTCATAGTAGCACCATTTCTAGGTGCTTTACCCGGCTCTTTCAACGGTCCTGATGGTGGTGGCATGCTTGGTAATAAGGGTTTAATGCCAACTTTGTATTGCCAGATGGCATTAAGTCCGAGATTCTTAAAGTTGGGCTAATATTAGACCCGGCCATAAAGAATCTCAAATAAATAGTAAAGAAGACACATCACACATAGAAAAAAATAAATTATTAGAATTAAAAGCACAAAGACATTTCTGGACTCCATCTTTATTAACCTCCCTATTATCTATCCTATCTATCTGTCTATCTTTTTTTACTTTATACTGCATGGAATTGACTATGCTATGCATGAAGCTTAATGGGCGGCCACGGAAGCAAGCAGCGGGAGACTGGTAAAATGATCTAGCTGTCCTATCATCTATCCTATTTGTTTACCTATCCTATCTAACGTGGTACCAGCAACTGACAGGAAGGCAGTGACCGAGCAGCTCAATAACATGAAGGCCTTGTTGCACCAAAAAACACGCTTGTGGTGGAACAAGTCCTTTATGCAAAGATACATTGAGAAAGGATTATTGCCTCGTGGCTTAAGAATTCAAGTCTTTCCATCGTTTAACACCATCAAGGAAGACTTTAATGGTACCTTTACACGCCGCCACAACAGGATGGATACAACCCGCTACAGGCTACAAATGTAGCTTGTCGCGCCAATATCGCCCGTAGTAGCGGCGTCTGAAGACGGGACGACACAGCCGGCTACAGATACCTCTGTATCCGTGCACTGCCCATAAACATATGGCTACATCGCCAATTGTAGCGAGCTGTATCGGCGTGTAAAGAAGCTACAGAAGGGAACTCTGGACACCCGGCGATGTAGCTGCAATGTAGCTAAGGCGTGACCCAGGCTCCGGGATACAACGCCCCTTCAGCGATCATTGGAGGAAGCTCCTTCGTTGCGATTGGTTGTCACTGCATAGGGCAGCATATTTAAGGAGCTGACCAGTCACACTACGCAATTGCTCGGGCGTCATGTATTAATCAGCCTCCTGCGATGCCTGCCCAATCATGGGTTTCTTGCTTTGTCCTATCAGCGTACGGACGTCTCGTAATCCACAATTGTGGCACGCCTATGTGCTGTCCCTGCTGCACCAGGTCCGCCCATATTAGCTTGTTATAGCGGTGTGTAAATGAGGTACGCTGAGCTACAGACGGCTACTTGCGACACCCGGCGATGTAGCTAGCTGTAGATGTAGCGTAGCGTAGCACACCTTGTGGCGGCGTGTAAAGAGGGTGCGTTTCCCGTTGGTAACCGTTCGGGCGTGCTCGTGCACGTGAAGTAGCCGTTGGTATCCATCCTGTTGTGGCGGCGTGTAAAGGTACCATAAGTCTACTTGGGAAAACGTGGCTACTGCCTGCTCCCATAACTTTATGGAGCTTCTTATTGAGCACAATGAGAAATCAATTCTAGACCTGATGTGGTGACCATCCACTGCAAAGGCTGAGAAGTCGGTAAGGCAGTACCCCGAGAACTCCGAGACCCTTTACCCCTATACAGGGATCTAGAATTACAGCAGAGCCAAGGAGATAGCTGCCTATAGGTGAGCAGCAGACCAGAGCAGGGGGGCCACCTGGAAGGAAAAAGACTAGGAGGTAAGGGAGTAGAAATATCAGGATCCAAAAAAGTAGTCAGAAGGCAGCGTCAAAACCAGGAGGGCAGCAAATGTACAAAATCATCAGGCAGCAGAAGGGTCAAAGAACAAAGCCAACATCAGAAGAAATATAACAGAGCACAAACTAGATCACTGGTAAAACCAAGACTATATCTGGCGGCTTGCAGGACAGGTCCCAGGGTATTTGAAGGGTGCGGTTCTCTCTCATAGGCCAGAGCTCACAACCTGATGACCTCACCTGGACCGCCCATAGACCCAGGCCAGATGGTGATGCATGACTGGTACTAACCACCCCACTTCTGACAGAAGAATGAAGCCGGCACCTTCCAGAAGCCTCTGCAGAGACCTCTCTCCTGTCACCAGCATGACCCAGAGAAAGAACATGGAGATACCCAGCAACAGAGACAGGAACCAAAGGAGCAGGTCCCAATGAGGACAAGGCCCCCCTAATGGCAGCACCCCTAGCCGAAGGAATCCGGTGCCGCCTAATGGATGGGGCAGGGATAACAGTCACCGAGTCCGATGGTGACGTGACACCTGGAGTCTGAAATAAGTAAGATTCAGGAGACACTCCTGACACAAATGTCCCATGATGAGCAGACTAAAATGAGCGAGATGCTAGAGCAGGGGTCTCAAACTCGCGGCCCGCGGGCCGCATGCGGCCCCTGGGTCTTCCCTGTGCGGCCCCCAGCACTTTGGACAAAGAACCATGCTGGCGACGGTCCAGTGCATGGGGCCGCCGCGGTCTCCGCTATAACATTACTTGCGGCCGCTTCCCTGTCTCTGCCGCTCGCTCTGCCACTCTGTAAGCTCAATACAAGCCCTCAGTCAATGAGAGGCCGCTGACGTCACCTGCGGGCCTCTCATTGGCTGACGGTGGCTTGCATTGAACTGGCAGAGCGAGCGGCAGAGTGAAGTGGCCGGAAGTAATATAATAACGCGGAGACCGCGGCGGCCCCATGCACTGGACCGCCGCCAGCATGGTTCTTTGTCCAAAGTGCTGGGGGCCGCACAGGGAAGCCCCAGGAGCCCCATGCACTGGACCGCCACCAGCATGGTTAGGCTAATTAAAGTGTGTGCTAATGTGAGTGCCTGTGCGTGCCTGTGAGTGTGAGTGCCTGTGAGTGTCTGTGCCTGTGAGTGCCTGTGCCTGTGAGTGTGAGTGCCTGTGCCTGTGAGTGTGAGTGCCTGTGAGTGTGAGTGCCTGTGAGTGTCTGTGCCTGTGAGTGCCTGTGAGTGTGAGTGCCTGTACCTGTGAGTGTGAGTGCCTGTGAGCGTGAGTGCCTGTGGGTGTGAGTGCCTGTGAGTGTGAATGCCTGTGAGTGCCTGTGAGTGCGAGTGCCTGTGCCTGTGAGCGTGAGTGCCTGTGAGTGTCTGTGCCTGTGAGTGTGAGTGCCTGTGAATGCCTGTGCCTGTGAGCGTGAGTGCCTGTGAGTGTCTGTGCCTGTGAGTGTGAGTGCCTGTGAGTGCCTGTGCCTGTGAGCGTGAGTGCCTGTCTTGAGAGTGCCTGTTAGTGTCAGTGCCTCTTGAGTGCCTGTGGGTGCCTGCGTTTGTGAGTGCCTGCGTTTGTGAGTGCCTGTGGGTGTCAGAGTGCCTGTGGGTGCCTGTGAGTGTGAGTGTGCGAGGATATCAGAGTGTGCAATTTTGTACAGAAGTGTGTGATTATAAAAAAAGTCCTTGGCGGTCCGACGTCTTTATCAGGTGGAGTTACCTGATGAAGACGGCGGACCGCCGTAGAAACACGTTGTGGTATATTAAAGGTAATTAAACGTGTGCCTCCTGTGCTCTAGCGCTTCTGTTATAATCACACACTTCTGTACAAATATCATATCCCCGTCCTAGGGTTGCAGCAGGAGCAGCTGTGAGCCAGAGTCACCGCTAACAAAATCCAAAGAACCTGCAGTGACGTAGCTGAGAACGTCACAGGTTCAGATGATCGCCTTGCTCGAGTCACCTGACTGGAAGAAGGAGCTGCTCGTGAAGGAAACCCCGACCGCTGGAGTCCGGAGCCATCCACTGTGATACGCCGAGGTTGTGCAGGGTTGCAGAACCTCCAAAGGTGAGATGCGAACCCCCCATATCTGTTATTGACGCCCCCACTAGACCACCAGGTACCACCATGGGTTGTGCTTTCCCCCCTTTTGTTCCACATGAGTGAGTGTGAGTGAGTGTGAGAGTGTGAGTTAATGTGAGTGTGGGTGAGTTAAGTGAGTGTGTAAAAAAAAGGCAGACCAGGTTGGGGATATCACTAAAAAGGGGTCCAGTATGGGGGACAGGATGGTGACATCACTACAAAAGGGGATCAGTATGGAGGTCATCATTACAAAAAGGGACCAGCACGGGGGACATTACTACAGAAGGGGATCAGGTTGGGGATATTAGTACAAGAGGGGGACCAGGATGGGGACCAGTATGGGGACATTACAACAAGAAAGGGACCAAGATGCGGACATTACTACAAGGAGGGGATCAGGATTTGGACATTACTACATTGACCAAAAAATCTGGTATTACTAAAAATGTCAGGGTACCGTCACACCAGGTGACATCGCCCCGTGTAAAGTGGCGATTTTGCGCTCAGAGTGGTCGCCTGGTTTCACAGTACTACTGTGAAACCAGGCAACCACTCTCAGGCGATGTGTAAGCATCGCCCTGTGTAACATCGCGAATGGCAATGTTACAGGCGATGGGAGCCATAGGCTCCCATGTTACAGGATCCCTGCTGGGGTTTCTAGACACCCCAACAGCGACGTCGCCTGAAACATCGCCAAAGCATCACCGAAGGTATCGCCGCATCTAAACACACGACGCTGGCGGGGTGCCAAAAATGTGTGCGCTCCCGTGCGTCGCCTGCGATATCTCCGGCGATGTCACCTGGTGTGACGGTACCCTTATGGTACCTTTACACGCCTCCACAACAGGATGTATACAACCCGCTACAGGCTACAAATGTAGCTTGTCGCGCCAATATCGCCCGTAGTAGCGGCGTGTGAAGACGGGACGACACAGCCGACTACAGATACCTCTGTATCCGTGCACTGCCCATAAACATATGGCTACATCGCCGATTGTAGCGAGCTGTATCGGCGTGTAAAGAAGCTACAGAAGGGAACTCTGGACACCCGGCGATGTAGCTGCAATGTAGCTAAGGCGTGACCCAGGCTCCGTGTTACCGCGCCCCATCTGCGATCATTGGTGGAAGATGCTGCGTTACGATTGGCCCATGCCTCACAGCCCTCCATCTTGGCTGAGCTGTCCCTTCAGCACTACACATACGCGCCGTATGCACGATCATATAGTAGTATAATTACGCGGACACAGACTTGAACGAAAAATCATAAATGCCTCATGATCTACATACAGTGTGCACATCCTCTCAAGACATGATAACGAATAATGCTGTACACAGCGCACAAGTGTGTGTTACGTACCGCTCTGGCTTATTGTACAGCAGCTGCCGTAGAAGTGTTCCGTGTGTGGCACTGCGCGCAGCGCGCACACAGATGCACACAAACCCATACCACATCGAAAGTGATTACTCAGTACACAGATCATAGCCGTGTTGTACGCACTGCACTGTGGGTCTTCTGTAGTAGGGGCCGCATAAGTGTGTCGGCCGTGTCACTGCGCGTTGGGCTACTTAAAAAGGTGCGTCACCCCGACAGCGGCCGTAATGACGTCATGACGTTAGTTTCATTTTCACTCTGCCTGCAAGGTGCCAGGCCCGCCTCTGCACACACCATAGCAGTCATGGCAGCCGTTCACCGCGCTGCAACGTGGGGGATGGCGGAGCTGATCATCCTGATTGATCATTGTGACCGTCAGGACTATTGGGGCCACCATCACCACCGGCACCCCAGGCTGCGCAATCGGCGCACCGTTAGGCGGATCCAGCGGGCCCTGCTCTGCCAACTGGGGGTAGAGAGGACAGGCAAAGCGATCCAAAAGAAGATCGCTGACTTGAAGCACAAGTGCCCGGGTCGCATACTGGACATCCGTGCCAGGATTGCCAGGCTGCGTGGTGAGTAATTGTTGGGCCAAAACACACACCGCCACATGTGCATGTCCCAAAATACCAAAAAAATGATGGAAACATGTGACAAGGGACAGTGTGGCCTACACAATCAAACACATCTTCACAGTGTTGTGGTAATCCAGTCAGCCCTAAAAATGTCTCACACGCACAGTACATGCATACAACATGAGTGTATGCATCCAGCATCACCTGGTTGATGCTAAGTAAGGCTGGGGTCACACACACAGATATCTGGCCAGATATTGTTGGCAGATCTCTGTTTGCAGTGAAATCATGGACAGATTGCTCCATTTGTACACAGCCACAAAATGGAACAATGTGTCCATGATTTCACTGCAACCAGAGATCTGTGAACAATATCTGGCCAGATATCTGTGTGTGTGACCCCAGCCTTAGCCGTCAAATACATAGCCACACAAGCTATTTGTAGGAGAACAATGTGTAGGTACGATATTATAACGTGTTTTGTGTTCAAATTTCAAACTAGATGGCGAATCGTCATCTGAAGAAGGGCCCCATGCCCCACCCCCAGGTGGGCCATCCAGAACACCGCCACATCAGGCTGAAGTGGCACCCTTGGCCCCAAGCTCAACACCTTCCCCAGGGCCTCAGGAGCCAGACCTGCCCTCACCTACCGGGACAGAGGACCTGGAGGAGCAGTCAGCACCTGGCAGCCCGCTGGAGTGTGACCAGCTGTCCCCATCTGCTTGGCTGGAGGAGGAACCCATCACCTCCCCACAGGAGGGCGAGGAGCTGGAAGCACCTGGCGGGCCAGAGGAGGGTTTGCCCCGTAGCCCAGGACCACTTTTGCCCCTAAACCACGTAATGTGGCCACGGAGCCCCAGCCCGGGAGTAACACCACCTCCCACTGTCTCAAGCTCAGTGGGGAGTCCTGGGGTGACCATGTCCCCACACAGTGACTATGGTGGTAAGTGTGTTATGTTGCCACAGACACCCTGCACACTGTTCCTTAAATTTCATCTTGGACAAAAAGATTTCTCTAAACAAAGTTAACCCTGTTGGTTCACCATTTTTGCAGATGGTGAACGTGCGGGTGCTTCTGGATGGAGCTTGACCCCATCTCTCTCCCCGTTTGATGGTGATGTGGAGTTGGAGGAACAGGGTAAGTGGATGGTTGTGGGCAGTCCTGACTAGCCATAAGCAGCTATATAAAAAATATAAGGGGAGACAACAGAGGCGCAATAGTGCCCTATCACTCGATAAGAAATAGGGTCTTATAGGTGTAAACAGGTTACACTAACCTGATCCAGTTGTGATTCCCACAACTGGAATAGAAGCGTTGGTTTTAATGTCTGTAGGCTGCTGCTGGACTTCCACCTCCACCACTATAGTGGGTACTTCAAGAGTTTTCGGGTCCACAGGTGTACTACAGTCCGCGCTGCCCGGTCATCCAAGGAGTCACACGGGAAACAGTGTTCCAAGAAAAAGTAATACCCTGAGGATGGTGCCAGGATTAGGCGCCGAAACGCGTCGGTTTATTTGAAGAATAAAGGAACTTTTTCTTGGAACACTGTTTCCCGTGTGACTCCTTGGATGACCGGGCAGCGCGGACTGTAGTACACCTGTGGACCCGAAAACTCTAGCCATAAGCAGCGACTGCTGTGTACTAAAGTGTGTGTTTACTCCCAATACAGGTGCCCCTACCATGGAGGAATTCATCCTGGCCCATCAGGCATTTGTCGGCCGTATGACCAGGGCTCTACAGCGTGGGCTGCAGGACCTTGGCCGGCCGGCTCAAATGCTGGCGGCCCTACAGCCACAACATGGATCACACCCATGAATTTGATGGATGCATTGTATCCTGGCCAAACATGGCCCCAAAAACTGTTGTCCTAGTTGGACCCTACAATTTTCACACGTTGGCTTGTTGCCTTGAAAAAGTGAAAATTTTGTTGTTTTTTTTTTGCCCCCGTTGGGCTCTTTTCTTATAGTGTCCCACATTGGGACCATCACGAGTGTGGACTGGCTAGCCCTTTGCCTTCTTTACCTATCCTGACCCACATTGGGACCATCACGAGTGAGGACTGGCTAGCCCTTTGCCTTCTTTACCTATCCTGGCCCACATTGGGACCATCACGAGTGTGGACTGGCTAGCCCTATCTGTAAACACCATTCTGTGTATTGTGGCAAATGTCTGTCACACATGTCTGTTGCAAATTAAATGTCTGGCTAACTTTGTATTAGGCTCCTTCATGTCACAACAATGATATGTGGCGCTGAACCATGTCCATCACGTAACTATGTCACCCACATTACCACACGTCTTTGTCAAAGTGCAACCACATCCCAAAGGAACCTATGGTCGTCCTGCTGTGAGGGGATTGGCCCATATTGTGTGGGTTTGGCCAACCTATATTGGGACCACCACCATTCTCCCACGTTGACCCCCCAAAACCCTAACCCAAAAGAAATACACAATTGTCTCATAATCAAAATTTAATATAATAAGAAAAAAGCAAAACAATTAACCAAATCTTCGCCAGCAAATCTGGCAACAGGTTTTTTTGTGTGAAATTAAACAAAAAAAAGGCATTCTCCTCAACAAGGAAAAGTCCAGACTGCCAATTGAGTGCATTGGCTACTAGTGTCCAACTTCTTCATCCTCTGTTGGCTCTGACAATGCCGGCTCCCCCCTCCTCTCAGGGCAGCCCCGACCTGCCCGAGAACGTGTAGTTCTACGACGACGTTGGGGGGGGGGTGACTGTGGCGGGGCTGGTCTTCTCACGGGCCGAGATGGGGCGGCTGGGGAAAGGGGCCATAAGTGGTGTTGCATGGGGGGGGACACGTGGCATCCCCATTGAAGGGCCCCATCATCGGCAGCATCAGCGGCATTGTTGAAGACCCTCAGAAGGATCTTTTTTTGGAGCGGCTCCATCCCTCGCAATCTGTCGCTCATGTAGAGGGCGGTGCTGTCGATGTGGGTCCGCTGTTCGCTCAACAGCACGCGTCGGGCCCAGGTGCCCAGCTCCGTCTCTGGTGGTGCTGGACGTCGCCGGCGACGGATCCCGGAGCTGGGACCTGGGCCTGGACCCACATCACTCACCCCGCCCTCCTGCTCAGCCCCAGATGTCATGGGCTGAGCATCATAAGCGACAGATTGCTCCGCAATGGAGCTGTCCTCTTCTGGGGCCTGTGGGTGGAGAAAAAAAAACCTCATTAGTGAAGGCAATATCAACTCAATACATTGACAACAGGACTCTAGATACCACTCCCACACACACCAAGCCCAACAACCAGAATGGAAAATGAGGAAAAACACAGTAAAGCACAAAAGGTTAAAGACCACAACACCAGTACTTCTCCTGTACACTCACCTCGACCATTCCAGGTCCTCAGCTCAATACACAATTAGGTGTTAGTCACGGAGCCGTAACCCAATATTAGTACATCTCACCACAACACCTTGATACTGGGGGCTGTGCTGCCCAATGACACATATTGGCCACCTTTCCATTTTGACTCCTATTATGATGATAATCCACCCCACAGTCAACTACCTATAACCCACTGGCACCAAAGCCAACACACAGGTGTGGCAGCCCCATTTACTACATGGTACTATGTGGCTGTTTAAGAACAAACCACCTGCTATCTTGAAACACTTAAATAAGGAAACTAAACATAACAAGATGTTGTGGAAGATGCAACATTGGAATACGGCTGTAAGCATATAATTTCAAAGTCTTCAAAGTCCTGGAAGGAGGGCAGATAGATTGACACCCCAAGGTTTCCCGCAGCAAGGATGAAAATATGGCAAAAAGGTTGGTGTGAAGGATTTAGACAAGCACACATGTGAAGGAAACATTGTGGGCCACCACTGTCACACAATTACCCACCTCCTGTGGCGCAGATGGTGATGCAGCCGGGCCTACATGGGACGCAGCAACGGGGCAGTTGGTCGTCGTTCGATGCGGGCGAGCCTCGCCCAGGATGAAGGTGAAGAGGGGATAGTACCATAGGGTAGGTGATGGTACCTCCTCAGCTCCAGCCCCTGAGCGACGGCGCTGGTACTCAGTGTGAGCCCGCATGAACGCCGACCGCATGTTCTTTATCTTGAGTGCCACCATATGCTTGTCCCACCTCTTGCCTACCCTTGGCTCCAACCGATTTGCCAGAGCCACAAGAGTCCTGTAGGCCTCGGCCCTCGCTGCCCGATTTTTATATTCAGGCAGCGAGCTGCGCCACAAACACTCGTGCCGCTGATACTCCGTGAGAAGCTGGGACTCCAATTCCACAGTACCCCTCGGCATCTGCCGATGACAAAACACACCAAAAACACACAGTCACAACACAAGGCATAGCGACATTTAAAAACTTGCCACAATGATACACATGCTCATTAACTTTCAACACGGATAATATATGCTGCTATTTTGTGGAGTGAAACTTGGCATGAGTGGGGCATTTTCTCTATCTCACACCGCTACAAAGTCAAACACATGTATGCAGCAAATAGCAAGCACCGGATATCGGTGTCCACCTACAGATGTTTCATACATGATTTAAGTCCCCAATGTACCTATTGAAACACACCTTTACACGGTGTGTGCGTACATACCTGTAGGCCAACATGTGACCAAACACATTGTGGGCTAACTAATACCTGTCCACTGTACAAAATGGTTAAGGTTAACTATATGAGAAAGGAGGGCTGGGTGTGTGCCAACACTGCACATACTACATGTAATGTGCACCCAGATGATCATGTTGGTGTTCCTCCAGACGTGGAAGTACAATTTGAAGACATGTACCAAACATCCCTGGAATCTACGGCAAAATTCTACCACCCACCAAATGTTGATGTGAAGTACCAGCAAAAACCAAACCTTTATCTGTTGCCATGGCAAATAACATCAAAAGGTGCAATCCATACTTACACAATACAAGTAGAGGAACTACCTGGCTATTGGCCGACAAAGAATAAGGTTGCCATATGTAATATTACAGGACAAAAATTACATGCCGCATAAAGCATGGCCATACACACATCGCCTAGGCTGCCTGTGCCCGAACCATCTGCGTTCATTACATTGTCTTGCAAACCGCTAAAGAGGCTTACCGTCAGAGCAACAGAAGTCAAACAGGACACTAGTAGCTCAATGCACATCGACGTCTGGACAAGGTGCAGTGGCCATTGCCCTGGCTTTATAGTCCGCTAAACCAATCACAGCGGACACAATTACGCACATCGTGATGGGACACCTGGGTGCGGATTATACTTCCGCTAATTGGTGGAGATCGCTGAATCGTGATAGGTTGGCGGCCCTTTAAAAGCTGCCCATGCCGGCAAACATTACGCTTGCTGGCCAGACCCATTAAGTAAGTTTTTGTGGACACACATGGAATTTGCGCTGGGTGGGGGTGCATATGTTGATGTTAATGTAGAGCGCCGAAGACTGCTTCTGCGGACTATATAGGGGTTTGTATTGTTGGGGACGATATAGTGTACTGTGTGGATTTTGAGTAGCCATTTTGGCTGAGCCTTCACTCTTTTGGTGAGATACATTGCTGTGTTTGTTTCCAGACAACATAGAGGAGAATGGATGCGTGACTGTAGACAGAACTGTGTAACTCATGTCGACTGGATCGAATTCTGCATACTGGTTGTGGCCAATGGAGACTGGGTCCAACGGTAATAGGATCACACATGTGTTGGAGGTGTTGCGCTCCAGACATAGCATAGATGTGTACTCAAAATTACACCTTCCAAAACCATTGAAACCATGTAGAAGCATGCGCATTCATGTGCAATGTTGTTTGGTTCATGTAGCCTTTCCTCAACCTGGCATATCGGGGTACGTCACATTTGTTATTCTTCTCATTTTTACTGTAATAAATTGAAATTATGGTGTGTGTAATGGAGTCTGGGACCTGTTTGAGCAACATTATTGGTGACACATGTCCCTTTCTAATTCACCTAGGTGCAGATGTGTGTCTTTGGGACCCTCCGATTGAAGTTGATGTATAGGAGGCCACTCTCATTCGCCGTGTTCCATTTTGGCTGGGGTGACTACTGGGTGTTTGCCGTCCCTTGCTTCAGGGATGTGTTTTTGGCCCACACGAGAGATCCCATCCACTTGGCTATAGTGTGTAATGGAAAAGAGGTGTGGCTTGCTTAACCTGCTGACATGGCCACATATTGTTCTATGTACTCATGTTGTGTATTGTCATCTACAGGTGCTGATATTGAGGATGCAGAATATCCATGACCGCAATGTTATCGTGGCTGCCGCAGTGGTGGAAGAGCAAATGTGGCTTCAGGATCGGTATGAAAGGTTGATGAGGCGCAGACAGCGGCGGTTGTGGACCCGGGATTGGCTTCTCAGGCGGGAAACCCGGGGCCACATGCAGCTGTTGCGGGAGCTGGAGCTGAACTGTCCTGATGATTACTGAAACTATCTCCGTATGCCCGAGGACTGTTTCACCTTCCTATTGGAGCGTGTTGGGCCAATGATAGCGCGTCAGGACACTATAATGCGCCCATCAGTATCAGCTGCTGAGCGGTTGGCGATCACTTTGCGGTTCCTGGCTACAGGGCAGTCCATGACATCCCTCACATACTTGTCACGTGTCTCCCTGCCCCTGCTGAGCCGCCTGATCCCTGAAACGTGTTGGGCCATCTGGAGAGCTCTGCAGCCAGCCTACATGAAAATGCCTCTAACCGCCGCAGAATGGCTGGAAGTAGCCCGAGGCTTTGAAACCCGGTGGAACTTCCCCAACTGTGGCGGGGCATTGGATGGTAAGCACGTGAGGATTACCAAACCTGCCCACTCTGGCTCTTTGTATTTCAATTACAAAGGGTATTGTAGTATAATCCTCATGGCTGTAGTGGATGCCAACTATGAGTTCCTCTACGTGGATGTTGGAATGCCTGGTCGCAACTCAGATGGGGGGGTGTTTGCCCGAAGCTCCTTGGCAACACTACTAGGGAGTGGTGGGCTAAACTTACCCTCAAATAAGGACACGACCGAACATCTCAACTTTGCGTTTGTGGCAGATGAAGCATTCCCACTTCAGGAACACCTACTGCGGCCATATCCCCAGAGGGCCCTTACTTCTGAGAAACGCATTTTCAACTACCGGCTATCCCGGGCCCGCCGTGTAGTTGAAAATGCGTTTGGGATAATGGCGAATAGATTCCGGATTTTTCATACGCCTATACATATGAAACCGGAGTCTATTGACGCGGTAGTGGTGGCCTGCTGTGTGCTGCATAACTTCCTGCGTCGTAGGGATAGAGCATCATACACGCCAGGAGGTTATGTGGATCATGCAGACGCTACAACAGGGGAGCTCCGTCCAGGGTCTTGGCGTGATGATGGCCATGTGATTGTGCCACTCCAGCCGCAGAGCCATGGCCGCACTCGGCAGGAGGCCAGGGACAGTAGAGACGCTTACTGCTCCTACTTCAATGGGTCTGGTGCAGTGAGCTGGCAGGACCAGGCCATATAATGTGGCTGGCTCTGGGAGTTGCTTTTCAGGTTGCTATGGAGGTGACAGCAGGTTAGCTGCGCCCCTTTTCTTTTTGGTTGACCATTTTCATGATCTTTGTTTTCATTATGTGCATTAGGTTTCGTTATTTAGTTAGTTAGTTAGTTTAGGTATTTTTTAAAATTTTTTTTTGGCCTGCACAGTTTTCAATGTGTGGTGAATTGGTTATCCGTTTAATGTGGCTGATGAATGTCACATGCTCTTTAATTGTACATTGTTTTTACTTTCTGTATATTTATTTTGCACAACACAAGGTCAACATTCATGCAATATATTAAACCTTTTTATGTTGGATCCAAAATCATCTGTGTGAGCCTGATTACTTGGTGGAGGAGGGCAATGTGATGCAGGGTTGGGTGGGGGCCTGGGATGTCAGAGCCACCTATTGGCTGGGATTGTGCAGACAATATGTGTGGGTAGCCATGTTTTTGTGAAAGGATTTTGGCCAACAGTGTTTGTGGTCATTGTGCGTACATGAGCCTTTATTTTGTTGTAGGCAGAGGGTCCCCTGCACACAGCACATTGATGCAGGACATATTCTTCTCAGGTGTTTTCAAATACACTGTCACACAGATCTTTGACATGTTGACTTGGGAGCTGTTCCACTACATTCACATCTGTGAGCACATATATTAAACCCCATTCAGCCTGTATTCCCACATACTTCGCACAGTTAACACAGATAGAATTTTTACTGAAAACGCACATACTGTGTGTTGTAAGCCGCTACTGTGTGTCACACAAACGCACCTCAGTGCAATCGGCACACGCCGCTGTCACAAGCGCTGATCGTGCGTGACAAGGCAAACACTTGTACTACGCACACATAGCCCCGGACCGCTACTTTGATACACACGGGGTATGTGACTGGCCACCGCTCGAGCGTGACCCATTACCATCGATTTAGATGCATTCGCCATGCTCCGCCATGTCACAACCGCTTATTCCGCGCCACACTCCGATCACTAGTACGGCACGTCTCGCCCATCCGCCCTTTCCGTCGTGCCCAATCACAACTCCGTACTGTTGGCCAATGGTTGTGGTTTGGGCGCGGCGTACAGGTCTGTGGCACGCCTATTTGTTTTACGTCCTGTCTTTGTTGCTCCCAGATCACTCTGTGGTGGCGGTGTGTAAAGCTGGTACGCTGAGCTACAGACGGCTACTTGCGACACCCGGCGATGTAGCTAGCTGTAGATGTAGCGTAGCGTAGCGCACCTTGTGGCGGCGTGTAAAGAGGGTGCGTTTCCCGTTGGTAACCGTTCGGGCGTGCTCGTGCACGTGAAGTAGCCGTTGGTAACCATCCTGTTGTGGCGGCGTGTAAAGGTACCATTAGTCCTACAAGCAATGCGGCCCCGATAAAAAAATTTTTACTATGTGCGGCCCATCAACCCAGCCGAGTTTGAGACCCCTGTGCTAGAGCGTTAATTTTCCAAATGGAAAAAGGAAATAGTGGATACAAAATCCCAAAAATACCAAAGGGATGTGGCGGACTTCCGGAATGGACGAGTCTTTAAGTGGCGTGGGAGCAATGGAAAGAAGAAACCGATTATACCATCTGATACTCAACCTCTGGGTCCTCCAGTGTCCTCAGTCTCCTCCTTAGAGGAAGAGCCATCTGGTGGTGGGGAGGGAGGAAGTCACCCTCTGATGATAGCTGAGTCTGCCAAAAATAAGGGGACGAAGGATATACCAAAGAAGGGTCAAATGTCTCCACCCTCTATGGGAAAGAAAAATAAGACGAATCAGTTGGAAGTAATTAATCTAACTAACTATACCCTAATTGAGGCCCAAAAAGAAGTGCTAAGACTTGGTTTAACCTTTGTCGCCAGTTCTTATTTTGATTATACTGTAGCCAAAGATCTGAGTTTCTTCCTGAGGAAATTAGAACTTCAGAAGCTACAGTCCAGATGACAGGCGACTTCCACCTCCCCCACGGATTCCTCACCTCACTCTGAAACTGACACCCTGATGGCACTAGAGGAGCTCGAGGAGGAGTCGAATTCATCTTCAACAGGTACGTTCCCAAAGCATGTGTAGATAGCAAAAGGTCCAGGAGAAACCTCTCCTATGGACAGAGAATAGCTCTTCTGGAGTTGGAGGACCTGAAAGGGGTCATTATCAAGCCGGTAGACAAGGGTTAAACGTTGTCTTGTGGCCCTCGGATATGTATGAGAGGGAAGTGATGCGCCAGTTGCGCAATAAACTGTACCATGAACATCTCCCTTCTAACCCCATGGATTGTTTTTCAGCTGAACTTGCCAGTGTCCTTGAGGGTGCCTTTGAACGGGGTGTCATTGCTAAGAAGATTTTAGATGGCCTCCTCGTCAAGTCGCCTGTGATCCCCACCTTCTATTTGTTACCAAAGCTACACAAAAATCCACGGACCCAGCCAGGTCGTCCGATTGTCTCTGGCATGGGAGGGCTTTGTGATATGACCTGTAAATTTATTGAATATTATCTACAACTGTGGTTGGAGACATTGCCCTCCTATGTCAGGGACACTTTTGGACGTCCTGCGGTGTCTGGTTGGACTTACATTAGAGGGTAGGGTTTCGCTGGTGGCAGTTTACATGGAGGCCCTATATACCTGTATTGACACCACCACAAGTTGCGGGTGGTTAGATACTTTCTGAAAATTAGTAACCTGGACTCATACATTTGCTCCCTAATCCTCGTCTTGCTCGAATTTGTTTTAACACACAACTTCTTCCCTTTTGGGGACTGGTTCTTCCTACAGAAGCGCGTCACTGTGATGGGCACGGGGTGCCCCCCATCATATGCAAACCTCTTTCTCGGATGGGGGAATGGGAGGTTTTCGGCAATGGGGTCCCAGTCATGGCCCATGCGCAGTGTTAGTTGCGCTATATTGATGATATACTGATTATCTGGGGTGGAACCGTCCCCAAATTGGAGCAGTTCATCTGATTCCTGAATTGTAATGATCTCAACATCACCCTCATGTATAAACATCATCCAGAAACTATTGAGTTTCTGGATATTAAGATTTCTATTCATTCGGGGGGTGATGTTGGGACTAGCATTTTCAGTGTCATCATCGCACACAGGGTCCACGATTGGAGCAATCCCTATTGACCAATTTTTATGCCTTAGACGGATTTGTTCCGATGACGTGCAGTTTGAGGTGTGCGTGTGGCAGACATGTGGGAGAGGTTTGTTCACAGGGGGTATACCAATCGGTGCATTAGGCGTGGATATAGAAGGGCAAAGGCTACTACTTCAATCCAGATCTCCAGAGAGTCCTGCTGAGCGATCCGTGGTGAGATTTATTTCTACCTACAATAATCAATGGCACGCTATCAGGGTTATCCTCAACAGACACTGGCAAGCTCATAAGACAGATCAGGCTCTTCGGGAATTTCTCCCGGACCGTTCACTTATGACGGCAAGACATGGCTGGAGTTTATGTGACATTTTGGTTCTAAGTCACTATGTCCGATAAGCGGTGCTACCCTTCAACATAGGAAAGCCTAAGTGGGGTTGCTACCCCTGTGGCTCCTTCCTTGCCTGTAAAAATATTGTGAGAGTCACATCATTTGTGAGTGCTGATGGGGGGAAGGATTTTGAGATTTGACAATACATCACCTGCAGCAGTACTGGGGTTATATACTATGCCACATGTGGTTGTGGACTTATCTACATTGGACTGACATCAAGAGAACTTCAGAGGAGGGTTTGTGAACATGTGAGAGACATAGAGGGGCCTAATAAGGTGGAGGACCAGTCGACTCTACGGACCCTACCACGGCATTTTAAACTACATCATCATTGTGATCCAGCTAGCCTACGTGTCCACGGCATTGAGGAGATTCACCTGGATATACGTGGGGGTGACCTGAAAAAGGCACTCACCAGGATGGAATGCCGCTGGATATATAGGCTTGGCACAATGATGCCGAAGGATTTGAATGAGTGACTGAGTTTCTCCCCCTTTCTGTGAACCCCACTCCTGGTCTCGTTGACTTCCCTCCTGTTTTCGAAACTCTTGTTGTCATTATACATCCACATGTGGTCTCTTTCTTGGCCTCATACTGCATGGGTTATCTCAATTCTGATCCCCTCACTCTCCTTAGATATTGATGTGTGCCTTACGAGTTCTGCTACAAAATAAGACTTGTTCCACTGTCCCTCCATTCCTGTTATGGAGTGGGAGTGCGTCCGTCCCCTATCTGTGGTTTGGAGGGTACGCATATTTGAATTCTCTTATTTTCTTTCCTGTTTTGGAACAAATTTATATATAGCAAATGCTTCACATTATTGGTGGGACACCTCAGGTGTCTTGGAGACTTGGATTATTGGAGTTTTTTCCAACCCTCCTCCTTATCCAATTTTGCTGTCCGGGACTCCTATAGATAACTGGAGACTAATTGATTGATTTTTCATGTGCTATGTGGACTCTCCATTACTGACAATTACTCCTTGATGTGATGTTGAATATCCACTATCTCTTCTCTCTACACTGTGTGCAGAATTATTAGACAAGTTGTATTTTAGAGGATTATTTTTATTATTGATCAGCAACTATGTTCTCAATCTATCCAAAAGACTCATAAATATTAATGCTTAATATTTTTGGAAGTTGGAGTGGGGTTTTGTTTAGATTTGGCTATCTTAGGCGGCCGTCACACGCTACGATATCTCTTGCGATATTGTAAGCGATCACATGCACGCGCGATTGCTTACAATATCGCTCACATCGCTGGTGAGATGTCACACAGACAGACTCACCAGCGATGTGGACCAGCGAGATCGCTGGTAACTATGGTACACATCGGGTTACTAGGCGCCGCGCATCGCTTAGTAACCCGACGTGTACCATAGTTACCATCTCCCAGCATAGGCTCTGCCGCTGGGAGATCGTTCATCGTGGTGTTATACACCACAATGAAGCTGTTGGTAAAATCGTTCATCGCAAGATCTGAGGTCCGGAGCTCAGATCTCGATCTTGCGATTTGAACACTTCTCGCTCGTCGTATCTTGCCACACTCGCAGAGACATCGTTCACGCGATTTTTAATCAGGCGCGTTCAAGCGATATCTTTCAAGATATCGTAGCGTGTGACGGCCGCCTTAGGAGGATATCTGTTTGTGCAGGTAACTATAACTGTGCAGAATTATTAGGCAACTTAATAAAAACCAAATATATTCCCATCTCACTTGTTTATTTTCACCAGGTAAACTAATATAACTGCACAAAATTTAGAAAAAAACATTTTTGACATGCGAAAACAAAACACAAAAAATTAGTGACCAATATAGCCACCTTTCTTTATGATGACACTCAACAGTCTTCCATCCATAGAATCTGTCAGTTGCTTGATCTGTTTACGATCAACATTGCGTGCAGCAGCCACCACAGCCTCCCAGACACTGTTCCGAGAGGTGTACTGTTTTCCCTCCCTGTAGCTCTCACATTTTATGAGGGAACACAGGTTCTCTATGGGTTTCAGATCAGGTGAACAAGGGGGCCATGTCATTATTTTTTCTTCTTTTAGACCTTTACTGGCCTACCACGCTGTGGAGTAGTTGGATGCATGTGATGGAGCATTGTCCTGCATGAAAATCATGTTTTTCTTGAACAATACCGACTTCTTCCTGTACCACTGCTTGAAGAACTTGTCTTCCAGAAACTGGCAGTAGGTCTGGGAGTTGAGCTTCACTCCATCCTCAACCCGAAAAGGTCCCACAAGGGTTAATCTCCTTCACTGATTTGCAGGACAAGCAGCTGCTATATTATACTTGAGCTCAGAACTGACCAATGCACATGAGCAGCGATCATGTGTTCGTGACGTGGCCATTGATGGGCGGCATCTCGGAATCATGTGATGTCGATGGAGCATTTCCTCCTTCTGGGACGCCGCCTGTGGCCACGCCGCAATCACCGCTTTTTAGCGGTCAGGAGGCAGGCATGCGCCACAATTGGCTGGTAATGTAATGGGGCCCCTACAAAACCTGAAACCTTTCCCTACACACCGACAGCAGCCTCCTGAGGAAAGAAGGGAAACACATGTCGGGGCTTCCCTGACACATAGTTGACTCCTATTACCACACATGGGTATGGAACTCTTTAAATTGTGGCATTTTCAATGCTGATTATATGGAAAGGGTCTTTTTACAGGCAATAGATATTTTTACTTGGGGCAATGTCTTTATCAACTTACCGTATATACTCGTGTATAAGCCGAGTTTTTCAGCACAAAAAATGTGCTGAAAAGTCCCCCCCTCGGCTTATACACGAGTCACTATACGGCTGAGTGTGGGGGGGCCGGTGTCCGGGGGCTGGAGCAGGCGGGGGGAGGCTGTAATATGAGCGCCCGGTCACGTGGGGCCGCTCATTAGTGCAATGCAATATGCACTGCATCCCCCTGTCCATCAGCGGCAGGGGGAGCTGTGCATATTACATTGCCCTCCCCCCGCCGTGGTAAATACAGGCCCCCGCTCCCCCCCTGTGGTATATACAGACCCCCACTCTCCCCCCGTTGTATATACAGACCCCCGCTCCCCCCCCTCGTGGAATATACAGGCCCCCACTCCCCCAGTAGTATATACAGGCCCCCCGCGGTAAATACAGGCCCCCCCCGTGGTATATACATGCCCCCGGTAGATGCCGCACATCTGTAAAAGAATCGCTTTCATACTTACCCTCCTCACTGTCATCGCGCTCCTCCGGTCTCATTCCCGCTTCTACCAGGCGGCCGGCGCATCCACAATGACGTCATTGTTTCTGCGCGGTCACATGACCGGGTAGAAGCAGGAAGGAGACTGGATGGAGGACGCGCGATGACAGTGAGGAGGGTAAGTATGAAAGCGATTCTTTTACAGGTGTGCGGCATCTACCGGGGGCATGTATATACCACAGGGGGGAAACGGGGGGGGCCTGTATTTACCGCGGGGGGCCTGTATATACTACTGGGGGAGTGGGGGCCTGTATATACCACAAGGGGGGAGCGGCGGGGCCTGTATTTACTGCGGGGGGCCTGTATTTACTGCGGGGGGCCTGTATATACTTCTGGGGGAGTGGGGGCCTGTATATACCACGAGGGGGGGAGCGGGGGTCTGTATATACTACTGGGGGGAGTGGGGGCCTGTATATACCACGAGGGGGGGAGCGGGGGTCTGTATATACTACTGGGGGGAGTGGGGGCCTGTATATACTACTGGGGGGAGTGGGGGCCTGTATATACCACGAGGGGGGGGGCGGGGGTCTGTATATACTACTGGGGGGAGTGGGGGCCTGTATATACCACGAGGGGGGGAGCGGGGGTCTGTATATACATCGGGGGGGGGGAGAGCAGGGGCCTGTATAAACCACTAGGGAGGCTGCTGTATACTACCACAGGGGAGGCTGCTGTATACTACCACTGGGGAGGCTGCTGTATACTACCACAGGGGGAGGCTGCTGTATACTACCACAGGGGGAGGCTGCTGTATACTACCACAGGGGAAGACTGCTGTATACTACCACAGGGGAAGACTGCTGTATACTACCACAGGGGGAGACTGCTGTATACTACCACAGGGGGAGGCTGCTGTTTACTACCACAGGGGGAGGCTGCTGTATATTACCACTGGGGAGGCTGCTGTATACTACACTGCTGGGGGCTGTATACCTGTGCTGGGGTCCACCCTCGGCTTATACACGAGTCAACAGGTTTTCCCAGGTTTTGGGGGCAAAAGTAGGGGGGTCGGCTTATACACGGGTCGGCTTATACACGAGTATATACGGTAGCTGTTTGAGCTCTATGATGCACTTTACTTTGTATCTTGCTGCAAATTGGCATGTATACCCAGATTTTGCACTTTATTTTGCCTGTAATACTTTTCCTGTTACGTGCAATTGTGATTTACCCACTTTTTGTAATTGGACCTATTGCTGGACTAATAGTACATTCTGGCACCCGTAATGTCTTATGTCTCCTTTAACTGCCTGGTCTGTCCTTTTGAATTTATACACAGAACTAACCCTTTGTTTGTATGCATGTAATTGTAAAAAACTTTGATATAACTGGCATTTAAACATTTGGGCTTTGTTTCACATTATTTGAATGCAATTACGTACACCTTGTTTTCGTTGTTCATTTATCCTATCTGTCTACCTTTTCTGACTTTTTACTGCATGGAAATGACCATGCTAAAATCGCGGTCTGAGTGCTGTGCATGTGGTGTGTGATGTTTTCATTGCACCCATACACTTGCATTGGCAGTATCTCGCCGAGATCCGCAGACATACGTAGCATATTGCTAATTTTTCCTCAGCATGTTTCTCACTGAGGAAAAACCCGTAGATATGCATGGCACTATTGTTTAACATTGTTGCAAGTGCAATTTGATGTTTTATTGGATTGTTCTCGCAGCGTATTTACGCAGATGTGAGCGCACCCTTTATGAGGTTTTCATCCATGCAGCTTGTACAAGTGAACATCATTGATACAAAAGTAATTTATTTGTTTAAGTCATTTTCTTAACAGGACCTAATATGTTTTACAGTGATGCATCAGGGGCTTTTCCTGGCGTATGAATGTAATGAATGTCTAAAATTCAATATGGAAATTGCCTCAGCGCAATATTTTAGTTACAACAGGTTTCAAAACAACAAAATAATTCCCATCAGACACAGAAATCAAAAACTTTTACTTGTAGAAATAAATATTGTATAAATAATATTTTTACATAGAAATTTTCTTTTAATAAAATTAACAACTGAATTTTGTCGAAATACAATTTAAACATTAGATTCATCAAAAAAAATTAAAAAAGTGTTTTTAACATTAAAAATGTTATACATTTTATGTTAGTTATTCCTGATTTATTTGAAAACTTACTTTAACTTCCCCTCCAGACATTAATGCTACAATCACATAGGCTACCTTCACATTTGCGTTCCCCTCCGCAGCGTTCTGCGGAGGGGATCCGCAATGTGACCGCAGCACCGCAAGCCCCTATCTTTATAATGGGAGCGCACGGTGCTGCGCATGACCGTGCGCACCCATTCACTGCCATATGTGATCTGTGTGCAGGCGGACGCCTGCGCACAAATCACCCAGTCTCGTCCGCACCAGAAAAGCAACATGTCGCGTTCGTGGTGCGGACGAGACTGGGTGATTTGTGCGCAGGCATTCGCCTGCGCACAGATCACATTTGGTGTTAAATGGGTGCGCACGGTCATGCGCAGAACCGTGCGCTCCCATTATAAAGCTAGGGGCTTGCGGTGCTGCGGTCACATTGCAGCTCCCTTCCGCAGAACGCTGCAGAGGGGAACGCAAATGTGAAGGTAGCCTTAATGCCTTTTTAGAAGTACATTTTTTCATAAAAGTGCTAAACTTTCTAACAAAACAAAAAAATTAGCCAATTACAAAGCAATAGAGCAACAAAGTCAAGATAGTGCCTACTGAACGTATAAAAATGTGCACAGCCCCATCACCGTGTACACATCATCCACACAAAGCAAGGAGGAGGGCAAATCAAAAAGAAGGGATGCCAGATCAACACCACCGATGCCCACTGCACCGAACCCCAGATGAGTGTCATAGGTCTTTTTTTCCATTATTCAGAGCAGTTTGGGAACTTGTATACTTGGAAACAGGGGGTTGAAATATGCTGACCCCACTTTAAATGGGGAAAACACGGTGACTATTTCCCTTTAATAAGCATTTAAAAAATGCTACATTTTGGCTGAATAGAGGTATTTAGCAAATTTTGGAATATATCTGAATAAGTTTCTACTCATTCTCTCAAACAGGACAATAATATTTCTTTTTAGTGTTCACAGATCTATCCTTAGTTGATAAGCTGACACATCTGAAATGATACCACTTTCTTGTAGCTCATAAATGTGACTAAAGCAAAACATTGTCAATGTGACTTTTTGAAACTTCATTTTTCTCCTTCAGCTCTCATGGGGAAACAAGTTCATGTGTCCATTCTCCAAACATTTTTCTAAATGGGCATGCATTTAATTTTGTACAAAAGTTATTTTTGAACGGTCAACATCTTCTGTTAGTGCCGTCGCATTAGCAAGACATAAAGGCCGCAATCACTTGATTCTTTTTGTAGTTGAAGGCAAAAGAATTTCAAATCCAGACACGTACTTACCCTTTCAAACAGTGAACCATACAATTTTGATATTGTTTCTTTAGGGTGTCTGAAACAGCTGTGAACAGCATTGAGTCATAAATAGAAACCATAGCTCTATACTGTACACAGATACAACTCAATGAGCACGGACATGGTGAATTCGTACTACTGTACATGGTTTCCAATTGTATCATCAATATCAGAATAGGCCAAAATCACAGTGTCCCTGAATCCAGAAATGTTTGAGTGTTGTTGTGATAAGAAATCCTGACAAATGTTTATGATATTGTCATCGAGCCAATCATTGCTGCAAATCCCAGCTCTATCATATTTCGTTAATTTGATGTTGTGAATTTGCACCCAAACATTATCTTTAGTTTCAATAAATGATGTGTTTGTGTCCTCCCCAATTGCTGTTTACCAAACCTCTTCCTTTTTTGGTCAGCTTTAATTCCAACTCTACGCAGTTCTGGTTCTTTTTGGAAGAACATGTACAGTATATCATCATTAACTTCAGGTTTTGGCATGGGCAATAATGTTACTCCAAGATCAGAAGACAGATTTTCTCTCACCATTAACACCCATTCTGTCAAATTGTCCTCTAGCATCTTAATACATTCAGCATTTTTCTAAATATGTACACAATCAGTAAGCTCCTTCAACAGTCTTACACATTTCCGTTTGGAAATATTTTTTTAAGTTCTTCGAGGGGTAAATCTTCAAGTAACAACTTTTCATCATCTGGCAGATTTTCTTGGCTCAAGCGTTCTGAATTTTTTTTTTTGATTTTGGTTGTAGTTTCCTGAAAACAGTCTTTATTGAGCAAAAATAAAGAGTTGTCTCTATAAAAGATGCCGATATTGTCCCATTTCTTTGGTGTGTAACGGAACATGGCAAAAGGAACCAGTACCAATCCTTGTATGTGCAGGAAGGTCCATCTGACCTGCACGAACTGTATACAAGACAGATTTTAAACTTTTATTCCGGACTTGAAACATTCCAGCTGCTTCATCCAGGACTGTAGTGTGATCCTTTTCAAGTTCACTATAATACCGCTGCATTACATGCTTGATAAAATCTCATAGTCGATTGTGTAAAGACGATGGAACCTTAACATCGTACTTCCGATACTATTCTGAGTTGATGACATTTAATGCAGATACCTGAAAAAGTAAAATAAAAATATTTTACTAAAAAATATCAAGTTCTAATTTATAAATCTGAGTGTATGTGTCTGTATGTCCACTAAAGCAGGGGTCCCCAACCTTTTTTGCACCGGGGACCGGCTTCATGCAAGACCGTCCTTCCGGGGCCTGGCGGGCGGGGCTTTGAACTTATGGGGCGGGGCTATGGAGAAGGGGTGGAGTTTACTGCCCTATTTCCTCAAAAGATGCGCTACTTCTTATTTTCATATACGGTAGTATAATGCAGCGTCACAGCCCTCCACATTATATAAAGCAGCCTTACAGCTCTCCATATAGTACAATGCAGCATCACATCCCTCCATAAAAGTATAATGCAACCTCATATCCTTCCATATAATATAATGCAGCGTCGCATCGCTCCATATAGCATAAATTCTTCCCCTGCGCGCACACACACTGCCCCCTGTATAACCCCCACACACAGACACACTGCCCCTTGTATAACCCCCCACACACACACACAGCCCCCGTATAGCCCCCACACACACACATTGCCCCCGTATAACCGCCCACACACACACACACACACATTGCCCCTTGTATATACCCCTCACACACACACATTGCCCCTTGTATATACCCCTCACACACACACATTGCCCCTTGTATATACCCCTCACACACACACACACATTGCCCCTTGTATATACTCCTCACCACACACAGGCATTGCCCCTTGTATATACCCCTCACACACACACATTGCCCCTTGTATATACCCCTCACACACACACACATTGCCCCTTGTATATACCCCTCACACACACACATTGCCCCTTGTATATACCCCTCACACACACACATTGCCCCTTGTATATACCCCTCACACACACACATTGCCCCTTGTATATACCCCTCACACACACACATTGCCCCTTGTATATACCCCTCACACACACAGGCATTGCCCCTTGTATATACCCCTCACACACATAGGCTTTGCCCCTTGTATATACCCCTCACACACATAGGCATTGTTTCAGGGACAGACACTCACACATAGATGCTGTTCTGCTCACCGCTCCTGCCGGCTTCTCTCATACAGCAGCAGCTGAGGCAGAGACATGGCTGGCTGAAGATTTTTCATATCTCGCGCTATTTCCAAGCGCATCACGTGACACACACATCACTGACGCGCTTGGAAATAGCGCGAGATATGAAAAAAACTTCAGCCAGCCATGTCTCTGCCTCAGCTGCGTGCATATGTATGAGCGAAGCCGTCGGCCAATAACAGCGCAGCAGGGCATGGCCGCTGCTGATTGGCCGACAGCTCCGCTCATACATATGCACGCAGCTGAGGCAGAGACCTCGGCTGCGGCTCAGAGCGTCATACAGGAGGTGAGGGTGCGGTGGGCGGGGAAGCCGGCAGCTTGCCGCGGACCGGCAGGAAGACCCCGATGGCCCGGTCCCGGTCCACGGCCCGGTGGTTGGGGACCCCTGCACTAAAGGAATTTGCACCATCGCACCTACAATCACCAAAGTTTGCACACACACCTCAATTGACTTGAGGGAACGTCTAGACTATGTTTTATGGGGAGATTTTAACCTCCCCCAAAAAAGGCCTATTCATTGTTTGCGTGTGTATGTATGCATGTCCACTATGCGCCCATATATAGTAATGCCCATATATGGTAATATCGCCCATATATGGTAATATTGCCCATACATTGTCCTGTTACCACATGTGGGGATTACCGTGTCCATCATGGTTATAGTGAGAACAGTGCCCCAAGCTGGAAATACCATTATACCGCAGAAGGTCACACACAGCCTGTATACCAGCAAAAAATTCAGAACTGCTACATACCACATCAAATTATCTAATTTCATGGTCACGAATCGTCTACCATAAGGGCACGTTTTTAGGACTATATAAGAAACACTGCATCTATATATGGAATAAGTGCAAGCACTGAGGAGTTAACGTTTCATAAAATACCACTTTATTAAACATATATAAAGCAACAGACAATAGACCGTTTAAAAATGAAGTACCGTATATAGTCGCGTATAAGCCGAGTTTTTCAGCCCAAAAATTGGGCTGAAAAGTCCCCCCCTCAGCTTATACACAAGTCACTGTATACAATGTATACAGTATACAGTGCCCCCCATCAGTATACAGGGCCCCCCCCGCCGCAATCCTGTAAAGGAAGAGATTAGTATACTTATCCCTGCCGCTGTCCCGCCGCCATCGCGATCCTCCGTCTTCTTCCAGCGTCTTCCGTCTTCTTCCGGCTTCCTCCGATGGGCGCAGGCAATGACGTCATTGTCTGCGCGACCGAGGAGGAAGTCGGAAGAAGACGGAGGATCGCGATCGCGGCGGGACAGCGGCAGCGGGACAGCGGCAGGGATAAGTATACTAATCTCTTCCTTTACAGGATTGCGGTGGGGGGGGCCTGCATACTGATGGGGGGGGCCTGTATATAGATGGGGGGGCCTGCATATACCTCTGGGGCATCTGTATACTACCACTGGGGCTGCTGTATATAGATGGGGGGGCCTGTATATACCTCTGGGGCATCTGTATACTACCACTTGGGCTGCTGTATATAGATGGGGGGGCCTGTATATACCTCTGGGGCATCTGTATACTACCACTGGGGCTGCTGTATATAGATGGGGGGGGCCTGTATATACCTCTGGGGCATCTGTATACTACCACTGGGGCTGCTGTATACTGATGGGGGGGCCTGTATATACCTCTGGGGCATCTGTATACTACCACTGGGGCTGCTGTATATACCTCTAGGGGCTTCTGTATACTACCACTGGGGCTGCTGTATATACCTCTGGTGCTTCTGTATACGACCACTGGGGCTGCTGTATATACCTCTGGTGCTTCTGTATACTACCACTGGGGCTGCTGTATATACCTCTGGTGCTTCTGTATACGACCACTGGGGCTGCTGTATATACCTCTGGTGCTTCTGTATACTACCACTGGGGCTGCTGTATATACCTCTGGGGCTTCTGTATACTACCACTGGGGCTGCTGTATATACCTCTGGGGCTTCTGTATACTACCTCTGGGGCTTCTGTATACTACCACTGGGGCTGCTGTATATACCTCTGGGCTTCTGTATACTACCCCTGGGGCTGCTGCTGTATATACCACTGGGGCTGCTGCTGTATACTACCACTGGGGAGGCTGCTGTATACCACACTGCTGGGGGCTGTATACTTGTGCTGGGGTCCACCCTCGGCTTATACACGAGTCAATAGGTTTTCCCAGGTTTTGGGGGCAAAAGTAGGGGGGGGTCGGCTTATACACAGGTCGGCTTATACACGAGTATATACGGTAGATTAGATAGAGGGATAGATGATAGATAGACACACCCCCACAGAGCTCTGCTATGCTCATATTATGCATATTGTTATTTCCCATCTGTTTGAAAATGAGGTGTACATGCAGCAGAGAGGTGTTTGCAATGTGAAGTAGAATTCTTCTGATTATTAGGCTGCTCTATACATTTTAGCTGTGCACTCAGCATGGGTGATGTAGCAGTGCTGGCACCCCTCCCACACCCTCCAGGAACAGCAGTGTTACTGATATCAATCAGACATTGCATTGCAGGAGAGGGGTCCTCACTCACTTTAATATTGTGTCACCCATACTGATACTGGGGGCCCTCATTCAATGAACAGCGATAATAACACTAAGAGAAGCCAATGTAACTTACTTTGGCCCAGAGAGTGATGCAGGAGGGATCAGTGGATTCCCTCTATTCTTCAAAACGCGCCAGTGAGTGAAGAGAGTAGGAGACAGGGACTCCACCAATCACAGCACAGCTCTCTGGCTGACCAGTGCTATGGTACTAAGGACTGAGAGTACCTTCAAAACTAACACTGATTGGCTGTAGTTAACCAATCAGTGTTATTCTGAGCAGCAGCACTGCTTTCCTGGGATACTCAACGCTGAAAAGAGCAGCGATAGGCCTCATTCACACATCCGTGCCTCCAGCACGTGTGCGGTCTATGGCGACACATGCCGGAGGTACAGACACATGGGGACACATGATCCCCTATTGTCCCCTTCACACGTCCATTATCCGGCACAGACCATATAGCCGTTTGGAGCAGATGCGTGTCCGTGTGCTCCACAAGGATACATGTCCATTTTTTTTGTGGAAGCATGGGCTGTGTGACATCCATGTGCACAGACCATGGATAAAAGCTAAAAGTGTCAAAGCATTTTATAAAAACAAGGAGATTTAAAGACACCGGGAATGTTCCGCGCTGACCACAGGAGACCGATTTTGAAGATATCTTTTATTCACCACCACATCACACACCAATACTGCCAACGCATTTCATAGCCACCTGGCCACTTCATCAGGGCATTACTTACAAATCATAGAGGGAAGACCATTTATATAATGTTAATGTGACATCTCAAGTGTCCGGGCATCA
This sequence comes from Allobates femoralis, assembly GCA_033576535.1. Taxonomy (NCBI): domain Eukaryota; kingdom Metazoa; phylum Chordata; class Amphibia; order Anura; family Aromobatidae; genus Allobates; species Allobates femoralis. The sequence goes on from JARQOC010000006.1 coordinate 160,334,968, forward strand.
GTTCCGGTGAAAACGCCCTTTACCAATATTTGATCATAAATTGCTTCCATGCCAGCTGAACACATGCTTTTATTTAAAAACATCATAAACCACACAAATCAAATTACATACAAAAAAATTGTATACAAAATATATGTTATAACATTTAGAATTATATAGAACTAGCTGTGAGCCCGATGCAAATGCATCGGGATTCTAGAACGTGCATTAATTTGATTATATTAGTTATAGCTGTTAGCCTGATGCAAATGCATCGGGTATCTAAAATATGTTTATTGTTTTTTTAAAGATTTTTAAATAATAATCGCATCATCAATAGCAATAATATAAGCCATAGCATTATTATTAGCAGTAATAGCAGTATTAATAGCATTATTAGCAGTATTATGAGCATTAATAACAGTATTAATAGCATTAATAGCATTATTAATAGCATTATTAGCATTAATAATAGCATTAATAACATTATTAATAGCATTAATAGCATTATTATTAGCATTAATAGCATTAATAATAGCATTATTAGCATTAATAATAGCATTAATAACATTATTAATAGCATTAATAGCATTATTATTTAGCATTAATAGCATTAATAATAGCATTATTAGCATTAATAATAGCATTAATAACATTATTAATAGCATTAATAGCATTATTATTAGCATTAATAGGATAAATATTAGCATTAATAGCATTAATAGCATAATTAATAGCATTAATAGCATTATTAATAGCATTAATAGAATTATTATTAGCATTAATAGCATAATTAATTAGCATTATTAGCATTAATAATAGCATTAATAACATTATTATATAGCATTAATAGCATTATTATTAGCATTAATAGCATTAATAATGCCATTAATAGGATAAATATATTAGCATTAATAGCATAATTAATAGCATTAATAGCATTATTAATAGCATTAATAGCATTATTAATAGCATTAATAGTATTATTATTAGCATTAATAGCATTAATAGGATAAATATTAGCATTAATAGCATAATTAATAGCATTAATAGCATTATTAATAGCATTAATCGCATTATTATTAGCATTAATAGCATTAATAATAGCATTATTAGCATTAATAATAGCATTAATAACATTATTAATAGCATTAATAGCATTATTATTAGCATTAATAGCATTAATAATACCATGAATAGGATAAATATTAGCATTAATAGCATTAATAGCATAATTAATAGCATTAATAGCATTATTAATAGCATTAATAGCATTATTATTAGCATTATTAGCATTAATAGCATTAATAGGATAAATATTAGCATTAATAGCATTATTAATAGCATTAATAACATTATTATTAGCATTAATAGCATTAATAATAGCATTATTAGCATTAATAATAGCATTAATAACATTATTAATTGCATTAATAGCATTATTATTAGCATTAATAGCATTAATAGCATTATTATTATTAGCATTAATAGCATTAATAATACCATGAATAGGATAAATATTAGCATTAATAGCAATAATAGCATAATTAATAGCATTAATAGCATTAATAATAGCATTATTAGCATTAATAATAGCATTAATAACAATTATTAATTGCATTAATAGCATTATTATTAGCATTAATAGCATTATTAATAGCATTAATAGCATTAATAGGATAAATATTAGCATTAATAGCATTATTAATAGCATTAATAGCATTAATAGGATAAATATTAGCATTAATAGCATAATTAATAGCATTAATAGCATTATTAATAGCATTAATAGCATTATTATTAGCATTAATAGCATTAATAATAGCATTATTAGCATTAATAATAGCATTAATAACATTATTAATAGCATTAATAGCATTATTATTAGCATTAATAGAATTAATAATGCCATTAATAGGATAAATATTAGCATTAATAGCATTAATAGCATAATTAATAGCATTAATAGCATTATTAATAGCATTAATAGCATTATTAATAGCATTAATAGCATTAATAGGATAAATATTAGCGTTAATAGCATTATTAATAGCATTAATAGCATTAATAGGATAAATATTAGCAATTTAATAGCATAATTAATAGCATTAATAGCATAATTATTAATAGCATTAATAGCATTATATTATTAGCATTAATAGCATTAATATATCATTATTAGCATTAATAATAGCATTAATAACATTATTAATAGCATTAATAGCATATTATTAGCATTAATAGATTAATAATGCCATTAATAGGATAATATTAGCATTATAGAATAATAGCATAATTAATAGCATTAATAGCATTATTAATAGCATTAATAGCATTATTATTAGCATTATTAGCATTAATAGCATTAATAGCATTAATAGGATAAATATTAGCATTAATAGCATTATTAATAGCATTAATAACATTATTATTAGCATTATAGCTTAATAATAGCATTATTAGCTTAATAAAGCATTAATAAATATTATTGCATTAATAGCATTATTATTAGCATTAATAGCATTAATAGCATTATTATTATTAGCATTAATAGCATTAATAATACATGAATAGATAAATATTAGCATTAATAGCAATATAGCATAATTAATAGCATTAATAGCATTAATAATAGCATTATTAGCATTATATAATAGCATTAATAACATTATTAATTGCATTAATAGCATTATTATTAGCATTAATAGCATTATTAATAGCATTAATAGCATTAATAGGATAAATATTAGCATTAATAGCATTATTAATAGCATTAATAGCATTAATAGGATAAATATTAGCATTAATAGCATAATTAATAGCATTAATAGCATTATTAATAGCATTAATAGCATTATTATTAGCATTAATAGCATTAATAATAGCATTATTAGCATTAATAATAGCATTAATAACATTATTAATAGCATTAATAGCATTATTATTAGCATTAATAGAATTAATAATGCCATTAATAGGATAAATATTAGCATTAATAGCATTAATAGCATAATTAATAGCATTAATAGCATTATTAATAGCATTAATAGCATTATTATTAGCATTAATAGCATTAATAGGATAAATATTAGCATTATATAGCATTAATAGCATTAATAGCATTATTATTAGCATTAATAGCATTATTAGCATTAATAATAGCATTAATAACATTATTAATAGCATTATTATTAGCATTAATAGCATTATTATTACCATTAATAGCATTAATAATACCATGAATAGGATAAATTATTAGCATTAATAGCATTAATAGCATTATTAATAGCATTAATAGCATTATTATTAGCATTAATAGCATTATTATTAGCATTAATAGCATTAATAGGATAATATTAGCATTAATAGCATAATTAATAGCATCAATAGCATTATTAATAGCATTAATAACATTATTATTAGCATTAATAGCACTAATAATAGCATTAATTAGCATTAATAATAGCATTAATAACATTAATAATAGCATTAATAGCATTATTATTAGCATTAATAGCATTAATAGCATTATTATTAGCATTAATAGCATTAATAATACCATGAATAGGATAATATTAGCATTAATAGCAATAATAGCATAATTAATAGCATTAATAGCATTATTAATAGCATTAATAGCATTAATAGGATAATATTAGCATTAATAGCATTATTAATAGCATTAATAGCATTAATAGGATAAATATAGCATTATAGCATTATTAATAGCATTAATAGCATTATTATTAGCAGTAATAGCATTATAGCATTATTATAGCATTAATACATAATATACCATTATAGGATAAATATTAGCATTAATAGCATTAATAGCATAAATAATAGCATTAATAGCATATTATAATTAATAGCATTATTAGCATTATTAGCATTATATCATTAATAACATTATTAATAGCATTAATAGCATTATTATTAGCATTAATAGCATATTATTAGCATGAATAGCATTTGAATAGATAAATACATATTATTAGGCTTATAGCATATTAATCGCATTAATAGATTATTATAGCATTATAGATTAATATTAGCATATAGCATAATTATTAGCATTATTCATTATATTATTAATAGCATAATTTTTAGCATTAAGCATAATTATTAGCATTAATAGCATTATATTAGCATAATATCATTATATTAGCATTTTTTTTTTAAATATTATTTTTTATTTAATTATTATATTTTTTATTTTCGCATTAATAAGATTATATTAATTATTAGCATTAATAATAGCAATTAATAGCATTATTAATAGCATTAATAGCATTATTATTAGCATTAATAGCATAATAATACATTAGCATTAATAATAGCATTAATAACATTATTAATAGCATTAATAGCATTATTATTAGCATTAATAGATTAATAATGCATATAGGATAAATATTAGCATTATAGCAATATAGCATAATATAGCATTAATAGCATTATTATATAGCATTAATAGCATTTATTAGCATTAATAGCAAATAGCATTAATAGCATTATTAAGGCATAATATTAGCATTAATAGCATTATTATATAGCATTAATAACATATTATTAGCATTACATAGATTAGATAATCATTATTAGCATTAATAATAGCATTAATAACATTATTAATTGCATTAATAGCATTATTATTAGCATTAATAGCATTAATAGCATTATATTATTAGCATAATAGATTAATAAGCATAATAGGATAAATATTAGCATTAATAGCATAATTAATTTAAGCATTCAATAGCATTATTAATAGCATTATAGCATTATATAGCATTAATAATATAATTGCATTAATAGCATTATTAATTAGCATTAATAGCATTAATAGATAATAGCATTATAGATAATATAGCATTAATAGCATTATTAATAGCATTAATAGCATTAATAGATAATATTAGCATTAAAATACATTAATAGCATTAATAGCATTATTAATAGCATTAATAGCATTAATAATTAGCCATTAATAGCATTAATATATTACATGAATAGGATAAATATTAGCATTAATAGCAATAATAGCATAATAATAGCATTAATAGCATTATTAATAGCATTAATAGCATTAATAGGATAAATATATAGCATTAATAGCATTATTAATAGCATTAATAGCATTAATAGGATAAATATTAGCATTAATAGCATTATTAATAGCATTAATAGCATTATTATTAGCAGTAATAGCATTAATAGCATTATTATTAGCATTAATAGCATTAATAATACCATTAATAGGATAAAATATTAGCATTAATAGCATTAATAATAATATAGCATTAATAGCATTATTATTAGCATTAATAGCATTAATAATAGCATTATTAGCATTAATAATAGCATTAATAACATTATTAATAGCATTAATAGCATTATTATTAGCATTAATAGCAATATTATTAGCATGAATAGCATTTTGAATAGCATAAATAGCATGATTATTAGGCTTAATAGCATTATTAATCGCATTAATATGATTATTATTAGCATTATTAGCATTAATATTAGCATGAATAGCATAATTATTAGCATTATTATCATTATTATTAGCATTAATAGCATAATTATTAGCATTAATAGCATAATTATTAGCATTAATAGCATTATTATTAGCAGTAATATCATTATTATTAGCATTTTTTTTTTAATGATTTTTATTTTATTTTTATTATTTATTTATTTTATTATTTTTTATTATTTTTAATTATTATATTTATTAGTAGATTTATTAGCTTATAAATAGCTATAACAGTTATTTAGTCTTAAAGCTGATTATTATTAGCATTATGATTTATTTATTATATTTTTATTAATAATATTATTAATTTTTAATATTTTAATACATTTTTTTATTATAAATTTATCATTATAGGCTAGACATTTCTCTTTAGCATGAATAGCTATAATTATTAGCAATTTAATTTATTATTAATAGCTATTTTAATAATGCATTTTTTATTAGATTATTATCATTATATAATTATATCTTAATTAGGTTAAATATATTAGCATTAAGCATTATTTCATAGCATGAATAACATTATTATTAAGCATAGCATTATTATTAGCATTAATAGCATTAATAGCATTATTATTATTAGCATTAATAGCATTAATAATACCATGAATAGGATAAATATTAGCATTAATAGCAATAATAGCATAATTAATAGCATTAATAGCATTAATAATAGCATTATTAGCATTAATAATAGCATTAATAACATTATTAATTGCATTAATAGCATTATTATTAGCATTAATAGCATTATTAATAGCATTAATAGCATTAATAGGATAAATATTAGCATTAATAGCATTATTAATAGCATTAATAGCATTAATAGGATAAAATATTAGCATTAATAGCATAATTAATAGCATTAATAGCATTATTAATAGCATTTAATAGCATTATTATTAGCATTAATAGCATTAAATAATAGCATATATTAAATATTAGATTAATAGCAATAATAGATAATTATACATTAATAGCAATTAATAGCATTATAGTTAATGGATAAATATTAGCATTAATAGCATTATTAAGATTAATAGCCATTAATAGGATAAAATATTAGCATTAATAGCATTATTAATAGCATTAATAGCATTATTAATAGCAGTAATAGCATTAATAGCATTATTATTAGCATTAATAGCATTAATAATACCATTAATAGGATAAATATTAGCATTAATAGCATAAATAATATCATTAATAGCATTATTATTAGCATTAATAGCATTAATAATAGCATTATTAGCATTAATAATAGCATTAATAACATTATTAATAGCATTAATAGCATTATTATTAGCATTAATAGCAATATTATTAGCATGAATAGCATTTTGAATAGCATAAATAGCATGATTATTAGGCTTAATAGCATTATTAATCGCATTAATATGATTATTATTAGCATTATTAGCATTAATATTAGCATGAATAGCATAATTATTAGCATTATTATCATTATTATTAGCATTAATAGCATAATTATTAGCATTAATAGCATAATTATTAGCATTAATAGCATTATTATTAGCAGTAATATCATTATTATTAGCATTTTTTTTTTAATGATTATTTTTTATTTAATTATTTATTATTTATTTTTTTATTATTTTTTAATTATTTTTTAATTATTTTTTTAATTAGTAAATTTATTATTTATTTAAAGTGAGCCTGAGGCTGAGACCCAGTTCTCTTTCAGGTCCGCTGAAAGGGCTGATATTATTAGCATATATTTAATTTTCTTATTATTATTTTTATTGAATTATTTATTATTTTTTATTTATTTTTTTATTATTTTTGAATTATTTTTTTTATTATTAAATTTATTATTTAGGCTGAGACCCAGTTCTCTTTCAGGTCCGCTGAAAGGGCTGATATTATTAGCATATATTTAATTTTTTTATTATTATTTTTATTGAATTATTTATTATTTTTAATTTATTTTTTTATTATTTTTTAATTATTTTTTTTTAATTAAATTTATTATTTAGGCTGAGACCCAGTTCTCTTTCAGGTCCGCTGAAAGGGCTGATATTATTAGCATATATTAAATTTTTTTATTATTATTTTTATTAATTATTTATTTTTTATTTATTTTTTTATTATTTTTTTATTATTTTTTAATTATTTTTTTTATTATTAAATTTATTATTTAGGCTGAGACCCAGTTCTCTTTCAGGTCCGCTGAAAGGGCTGATATTATTAGCATATATTTAATTTTTTTATTATTATTTTTATTTAATTATTTATTATTTATTTATTTTTTTATTATTTTTTAATTATTTTTTTTATTATTAAAATTTATTTGTTCCCATTGAAATACATTAGCGGTGTGTGGGCGATTTTATGGCCGCCGACCTGGTTCCATTTGTCGGCCCTAAAATCGCGGACACACCGCTAATGCATGTCTATGGGCAGTGAGCTCGAATTCTGATTGGTCGGCGACCAATCCGAAATCGGGCTGACTGCCCATAGAGATGCATTAGCGGTGTGTCCGCGATTTTAGGGCCGACAAATAGAACCAGGTGGCCGGCCATAAAATCGCCGACACACCGCTAATGTATTTCAATGGGAAATGAGGGGCTCTTCTGATTGGCTGAGGGCAGTAGACAGCGACCAATCAGAAGAGCCCCTCACATCTCATTAACCCCTTCACGACCTGTGACGTCGTGGGACGTCATAGAAGTCGATGCGTTCCCGACCTGTGACGTCCCACGACGTCATGGCAGGATCGCGTTCCCGCGGCACCGGTGATCGGGGCCGGTGACATGTCACTGGTGCCGCGGGAACATGAGGACCTGTACTTTGTCCTGGGGGGGTGGCTATTTCCCCCTCGTCGCTGAATTCGCTCTGATTGGCAGTTTAAACTGAACTGCCAATCAGAGCGATTCTCCCCTCCAAATCTGATTGGATTTCTCCAATCAGGCTTGGAGGGGTGGGTGCGCGGGTGCCCTCCCCCTCCTCAGCCCCTCCGACTCCAAGCTAACCCCCCCACCCACCACCGGGCACCGGCACCGATCACCTCTCAGCAGCCTGCCGCATGCCGGCGCTGCTGCAGGAGCCGGTGCAGGCACCGGCGCGGTCTGGCGCCGGTGGGTGCCTAGTGCCCCGCAACCCTCCTGCCCCTCCTGCCCCGGGTGCCCCCCCCCCCCCGTGTCCCCTCTCACCCGTCCTCCGTCGTCCTCCGTGGTGCCGCAGCTCCTCGGTGTGGCGCTCCTCCTCTTCTCCCAGACTCCTCCTCCTCACTGGAGGATCTTGAGAGAGGTAAGTATGTGTGTGTGTGTGTTTGTGTGTGTGTATGTGTGCGTGTTCATGGGTGGATGCATGGGTGCGTGCATGGGCGCATGGGTGCGTGCATGGGCGCATGGGTGCGTGCATGGGCGCATGGGTGCGTGCATGGGCGCATGGGTGCGTGCATGGGCGCAAAGATGGATGGGTGCGTGGAGGGATAGGCGCATGGGTGCGTGCATGGATGGATGGACGCATGGGTGCATGGATGGATGGACGCATGGGTCCGTGGATGGATGGACGCATGGGTGCGTGGATGGATGGGCGCATGGGTGTGTGCATGGGAGCGTGCATGGGAGCGTGGGTGCAAAGATAGATGGGTATGTGGATGGATAGGCGCATGGGTGCGTGGATGGATGGGCACATGGGTGCGTGCATGGATGCGTGGATGGATGGGTGCATGTGTGTAACAAGGGATCAAGTGTCCTCTTGTTGTAGTCTCTGGGGTCAGTCATGGTGCACGGTATGGCAGATAATTGCCATACAGTACTTCATGACTGTGACCCCAGAGACTACAACAAGGGATCAAGTGTCCTCTTGTTGTATTCACTGGGGTCAGTCATGGTGCACTGTATGGCAATGATCTGCCGTACCGTGCACCATGACTCTGACCCCAGAGACTACAACAAGAGGACACTTGATCCCTTGTTGTAGTCTCTGGGGTCACAGTCATGAAGCATGGTACGGCAGATAATTGCCATACAGTCTTTCATGACTGTGACCCCAGAGACTACAACAAAGGATCAAGTGTCCTCTTGTTGTAGTCACTGGTGTCAGTCATGGTGCACTGTATGGCAATGATCTGCCATACCGTGCACCATGACTCTGACCCCAGAGACTACAACAAGAGGACGCTTGATCCCTTGTAGTCTCTGGGGTCACAGTCATGAAGCACGGCACGGCAGATAATTGCCATACAGTACTTCATGACTGTGACCCCAGAGACTACAACAAAGGATCAAGTGTCCTCTTGTAGTCACTGGGGTCAGTCATGGTGCACTGTATGGCAATGATCTGCCGTACCGTGCACCATGACTCTGACAACAGAAACTACAACAAGAGGACACTTGATCCCTTGCTGCAGTCTCTGGATGTAGCAGAGGTGATCGAGCGTCGTGGGACCTTCGTTGTGGACTACGTCGGAGGCGATCGAGCGTCGTGGGACCTTCGTTGTGGACTACGTCGGATCTTTATAATAAAGATGGAGTCCGAATTTTGTTTGTGTTTTTTTTCAAATAAAAAGATTTTTCTCTGTGTGTATTTTCTGACTATTTACCAGAGATTCCTAATGGCGGGTCTAACATTGGCCCTATATTATGAATCTCGGGCTTAGTGCCAGCTGCCAATAAAAAGCTGGCATTAACCCCTTTATTACCCAGTTAGCCACCGGCACCAGGGCAACTGGAAGAGCATGGGTACAGCGCCAGAAAATGGCGCTTCAATGAATGCGCCATTTTCTGGGGCGGCTGCGGGCTGCAATTCACAGCATGGGGGGCCCAGAACGCTTGGGCCTCACTATGCTGAGGATTCCAGCCCCCAGCTGCCTAGTTGTACCTGGCTGGACCAAAAATATGGCAGAGCCCCAGGTAATTTTTTTTCTAGGATTAGTTCTAGAAATTAAAAAAAAAATGGGCTTCGCTGTATTTTTGGTTCCAGCCAGGTATGACGAGGCAGCTGGGGGTGGGTGGCAGTTCGTAGCTGCCAAGTTGTACCTGGCTGGACCAAAAATATGGCGGAGCCCTATGTCATTTTTTTTCTAGAAATAATTCTAGAAATAAAAAAAAAAATAGGCTTCGCTGCATTTTTGGTTCCAGCCAGGTATGACGAGGCAGCTGGGGGCTGGTGGCAGTCCGTAGCTGCAAAGTTGTACCTGGCTGGACCAAAAATATGGCGGAGCCCTATGTCATTTTTTTTCTAGAAATAATTCTAGAAATAAAAAAAAAATAGGCTTTGCTGTATTTTTGGTTGCCAGCCAGGTACAACTTGGCAGCTAGGGGGCTGGAATCCTCAGCATGGAGAGACCCAAATGTTTTGGGTCCCCTATGCTGCGAATTGCAACTACTAGACTAGTATGTTTTTCACAAAAAGTTTCTTTATTCATTTATACGGCTCAATTTGTGAAGCACATGGGGGTTCAAAGTGCTCACTGTGCATCTAGATAGGTTCCTTGGGGGGTCTAGTTTCCAAAATGGGGTCACTTGCGGGGGAGGTCAAATGTTTAGGCACACAGGGGCTCTCCATATGCGACCTTGTGTCCGCTAACAATTCCAATTGTTGGCAAACACCAGGTTGCGTATGGAGAGCCCCTGTGTGCCTAAACATTGGAGCTCCCCCACAAGTGACCCCATTTTGGAAACTAGACCCCCCAAGGAACCTATCTAGATGCATAGTGAGCACTTTGAATCCCCAGGTGCTTCACAAACTAATCCGTAATGAGGTAAAAATACTTTTTTTTCCACACAAATTATTTTTTTTAATTTTTACGGATCAATTTGTGAAGCACCTGGGGGTTCAAAGTGCTCACAATGCATCTAGATATGTTCCCTGGGGGTCCAGTTTCCAAAATGGGGTCACTTGTGGGGGAGCCCCAATGTTTAGGCACACAGGGGCTCTCCAAATGCGACATGGTGTCCGCTAACAGTTTGAGGTGATTTTCCATTCAAATTGTTAGCGGACACCATGTCGCGTTTGGAGAGCCCCTGTGTGCCTAAGCTTCAGAGCTCCCCCACAAGTGACCCCATTTTGGAAACTAGATACCCCAGGAAACTTATCTAGATGGGTGGTGACCATATTGAACCCCCAGGTTCTTCACAAATTTATCCATAAAAATGAAAAAAAAAAAAATTTTGTGGAAAAAAAGTATTTTTTAATTTCTACGGATCAATTTGTGAAGCACCTGGGGGTTCAAAGTGCTCACAATGCATCTAGATATGTTCCCTGGGGGGTCTAGTTTCCAAAATGGGGTCTATTGTGGGGGGAGCCCCAATGTTTAGGCACACAGGTGCTCTCCAAATGCGACATGGTGTCCGCTAACAATTTAGGCTGATTTTCCATTCAAATTGTTAGCGGACACCATGTTGCGTTTGGTGAGGACCTGTGTGCCTAAACTTTGGAGCTCCCCCACAAGTGACCCCATTTTGGAAACTAGACCCCCCAGGGAACTTATCTAGATGGGTGGTGAGCATTTTTAACCCCCACATGCTTTACAAATTGATCTGTGAATATGGAAAAAGTACTTTTTCTTCACAAAAATGTTCTTTTAGCCTCAATTCTTTCATTTTCGCATGGGTAACAGGATAAAATTCATCCTAAAATTTGTTGGCCAATTTCTCCTGAGTACACCGATGCCTCATATGTGGTCATAAACCACTGTTTTGACGCGCGGCAGGGCTTAGAAGTGAATGAGCGCCATTTCACTTTTTGAATGGAAAATTAGCTCCAAAAGTCAAATTGCGCTCTTTCCCTTCAGAGCCCTGCCGTGCGCCCAAACCGTGGTTTATGATCACATATGAGGTATCGATATACTCAGGAGAAATTGCCCAACAAATTTTAGGATCCATTTTATCTTGTTGCCTATGTAAAAATGAAAAAATTGAGGCTAAAAGAACATTTTTGTTAGAAAAATTAAAATATCCATTTTTTTGTTTCCAATTTGCTTAGTTCCTGTGAAGCACCTGAAGGGTTAATAATCTTCTTGAATGTAGTTTTGAGTAGCTTGAGGGGTGCAGTTTTTGGAATGGTGTCACTTTTGGGTGTTTTCTGTCATGTACACCCCTCAAAAAGACTTCAAATGTGACGGGGTCACAAAAAAAATGGTTTTGTAAATTTTGGTGGAAAAATGAAAAATTGCTCAGGAACTTTGAACCCTTATAACTTCCTAACAAAATTTTTTTTTTTTTCCAAAATTGTGCTGATGTAAAGTAGACATGTGGGAAATATTATTTCATAACTATTTTGTGTCACATAACTCTCTAGTTTACCAGAAGAAAAATTCTAAATTTGAAAATTGCTAAATTTTCAAAATTTTTGCCATATTTTTGATTTTTTCACAAATAAACGCAAAAATTATCGACCTAAATTTAATACTAAGATGAAGCCCAATATGTCACGAAAAAACAATCTCAGAATCACTAGGATCCGTTGAAGCGTTCCCGAGTTATAACCTCATAAAGGGACACTGGTCAGAATTGCAAAAAATGGCCAGGTCAGGAAGGCCAAAATAGGCTGGGTCATGAAGGGGTTAAGATAGAATGGCGGATTTGTCGTCCATTCTATGTTAATGATAACTGAAGAGGACGTCGGAGCTGGAAGTTGGCGGAAAGAAGACAGAAGATCCCCGGGGCCGGACGAAGAGGCGGAGATGGCGGAAAGAAGAGAGAAGACCCCCGGGGCCGGAGGAAGAGGACGCCTGGCCGGACAGAGGACTTGTGGATCGGACGGACGATCAGATGACTAAGAAGGCATGTAAGTGATCGACGGGGACGTTAGGTTAGGGGACGGCGGGGGCTTCGGGTGTAGGGCTTTAGGTGTTAGCGACAGCGGCGGGGGAAAGCGGCGGGAGCTTAGGAGGCGGCGGGTCTTAGGGGTAGGGGCATAGGTGCGGCGGGTCGGGGCTTAGGGTGTAGGGGTGGGGCGGACTTAGGGGGTAGGGGTTTAGGTGCGGCGGGTGGGGGCTTGGCGGCGAACGGTAGGGGCTTAGGTGCGGCGGGTCTTAGGGGGTAGGGGCTTAGGTGCGTCGGGTCGGGGCTTAGGTGCGGCGGGTCTTAGGGGGTAGGGGCTTAGGTGCGGCGGGGCTTAGGTGCGGCGGGGCTTAGGGGTAGGGGCATAGGTGCGGCGGGTCGGGGCTTAGGGTGTAGGGGTGCGGCGGACTTAGGGGGTAGGGGCTTAGGTGCGGCGGGTGGGGGCTTAGGTGCGGCGGGGCTTAGGGGGTAGGGACTTAGGGGCGGCGGAGTTAGGGGGTAGGAGCTTAGGTGCGGTGTGGCTGTGCGGACATTGCGGGGTGGCTGTGCGGACATGGGGGGGCTGTGTGGACGACATGGGGGTGGCTGTGCGGACATGGGGGTGGCTGTGCGGAGATGGGGGCTGTGCGGACATGGGGGTGGCTGTGCGGACATGGGGGTGGCTGTGCGGACATGGGGGGGGCTGTGCGGACATGGGGGGGGCTGTGCGGACATGGGGGGGGCTGTGCGGACATGGGGGGGGCTGTGCGGACATGGGGGGGCTGTGCGGACATGGGGGCGGCTGTGCGGACATGGGGGTGGCTGTGCGGACATGGGGGGGGCTGTGTGGACATAGGGGGTGCTGTGTGGACATGGGGGGGGGCTGTGCAGACATGGGGGGGGCTGTGCGGACATGGGGGGGGGGGCGAATTGTGGGTAGCGGGGAGCGGAGGCGGCTGTGCCGCCTCCGCTCCATGGTCCCCGGGGAGCGAGTTGCGGCTCAGGCAGCGACTCGGAATGGGCTCGCGGCCATTGCTCGCGCTACCTGAGCGGTAAATCGCTAAGGTTGTGGCCGAGCCTGTGGTTCGAATTTGGGCCAGCGACTCGCAATGGCCTCGCGGCCATTGCTCGCGCAGCATTGGGCGCTTCGCGCCCAATGTTAAATTCGTATCCACATGACCACGCCGGAAGTAGCGCGCGGAGGGGCGCTTTTCCGATTCGCGATTATATAATAGATGGCCACTTTACACGCGGCAACAGGAAGATAGAAAACGGCAGGTGTTGGAGACAATTGTACCTTTTACCTTCAAAACACCTTGAAGTAGCTGCGTGTAAATCAGATATCTGCAAGGTGTTTTGAAGGTAAAAGGTACAATTGTCTCCGACACCTGCCATTTTCTATCTTCCTGTTGCTGCGTGTAAAGTGGCCATAATATTTAAAAAATCAAACATAATGTAACATGGGCTCGAAACTACTCTAACCAGAATCTCACTCTGTAGGTCCTGTGCATTACCTCCATACCATCTCCACCGCTTTAAAGGGATCCTGTCACCCCCAAAACGCCTCATAACCTATTAAAATATGTCCCTAGTGCATATTATCACTTATCCTACATTCCTTTTGGCTCCTAAATGCACCTAGTGAAAATGTATAAAAACGTTATTCAACTCACTCATTAGCGATGTTAATGAGTGGCTACTGTATGCATAGTCACCCAGGCAGGTTCTCCCTCCTCATAATATCACGCCTCAATAGGCGTGATCTTGAATGCTGATTGAAATGCGCGCCTCCCCTCTCTCCTCTGTGTCGGCCGGGCTGCAGTGCGGCTGTATGACGCGAATCGCGTCATTTCCGGCTTCGGGTGACGTGGGTACACCCGCGCCACTCTGTTAGCTTCAAGCCCCGCACTGCGCATGCGTGCTGGAGGCATAACAGAGTGGCGCGGATGTACCACGTCACCCAAAGCCGGAAATGACGCGATTCGCGTCATACAGCCGCACACTGCAGCCCGGCCGACACAGAGGAGAGAGGGGAGGCGCGCATTTCAATCAGCATTCAAGATCAGCCTATTGAGGCGTGATATTATGAGGAGGGAGAACCTGCCTGGGTGACTATGCATACAGTAGCCACTCATTAACATCACTAATGAGTGAGTTGAATAACGTTTTTATACATTTTCACTAGGTGCATTTAGGAGCCAAAAGGAATGTAGGATAAGTGATAATATGCACTAGGGACATGTTTTAATAGGTTAAGAGGCGTTTTGGGGGTGACAGGATCCCTTTAATTCATGTATCATTTAATGTCAATAAGAGGCTTCAAGTCACTGTATAGTGAATCTATGGGATTATTATAAAATTCATACTACTGACGCCAAAAATGTGTTTATAAATAAGTGTAAGTAAAAGCGCTAAACCACTTAATAAATAGTACGTATAATACGAATTATGAATAGCAGAAACCAACCTATTATTATAAAATTGAAAATTTAAAACTAAAGACACCACTCTGATAACAACCATCTTTTTCAAAGTAACATTGTACCAACTGATCTATGGCAAACAAGCAGGGAAGAGATAAATTCATTTTCCCTTTAAAAGCCCCTGCGGAATGAACTGTATTGCACTATCTGGTCCTGGGGAGGAAGCCATCCAGCAAGCAGAAGACAAGGCACTGTGTACCAACTGGTCAGTAAAAAACTACCAGGGAAAAGAAAAGATAAAACCACTTTTGTTATAAAAGCCTCCCACGGAATGAACTGCACTGTATCATCTGGTCCCGGGGAGGAGCATCCATCAAACAGAAACCAAAGGAAGTAAAGAACAGGAGTTCGAACCACCCGTCAATTCAGTAGCTGATAAAAAAAGACCATCAGTATTCAACATCAGCTCTAAGGTCAAGATAATGGTGAGATACAATAATTAAAATGAAAAAAGGTCAGATACCTCATTCAGTCCCCTCGGACTGAGAGTATCCAGTTTATAAATCCAGAAAATCTCCCTCTTAGGCGGCCGTCACACGGAACGATTTCTTGCCCGATATCGTTTAAGCGATCTCCTTTTTGATCGCTTAAGCGATATCGGGCAAGAAATCGTTGCATGTAATCAAGCGATTTACGATGTTAAATCGCTTGATCGTGACATCGCTGATCTGAGCTCCGGTTCTCAGATCTAGCGATGATCGATTTCACGATCTCCTTCATCGTGGTGTGTGACACCACGATGAACGATCTCCCAGCGGCAGAGCCTATGCTGGGAGATGGTAACTATGGTACACGTCGGGTAACTAAGCGACGCGCGGCGCCTAGTTACCCGATGTGTACCATAGTTACCAGCGAGATCGCGGCTCCACATCGCTGGTGAGTCTGTCTGTGTGACATCTCACCAGCGATGTGAGCGATATTGTAAGCGATTGCGCGTGCACGTGATCGCTTACAATATCGCTAAAGATATCTCAGCGTGTGACGGCCGCCTTACTTAGATTTTGATGTCAACGGATAGCACACAGACAGCACACATGTGTCACACGATCCGTGACACATGGATCCACACCCCGCCCACAAATGGCCTTGTCTCACACGTCCGTGTGTGAAACAGGCGATACAGTAACAGCTGATCGGAACATCAGTGTTTCATTCTGCAGGCAGAGTGAACGGCAGGATGCTGCAGATGGTTGTCATATTCAGTGCTCACTGCTCTAGCGGTTTCCCCAACCCTGGGAGGTGCTGATAAAACCTGTGTAGCAGCATTATCCGTGCAGGACCCTGCTGGGGGCCCCTCATATGGTGGGGGCCCTGGGCAGCTGCCCACTCTGACCCTGTTCTTAATGGCGGCCCTAACCGCATGGCTTATAAGCCTCCTTATATTAGTAATACAGAAATACACACACCTTTGCATATTATCAATTAAATTATTAAAGGTTGTCTGAGTAATATTTTGCTGTACTTAATAGACTTGGGCAGGCAATTAATCAAGAAACCCATGAAGCAAAGTGGCTAATAAGCACTGTAGCATTGAAGCATTTGAGTGCTGCTTTCAAATCCCTACAAGGACAATAGCTGCAAGAAATTGCATGTTCAATGATTGCATAGATTTCCTGAATGACTGTGCTTCATTAGACTATGACCTTTATAATACCGGCCAATTGTGAGCTTCTCAGCCGGTGTGCAGGGTAATAATGTCATTGGAACCACTTACCTCCCGTACTTGGGAGTGACAATTGACAAACTTCAGAGGTGAAGCAATAACAGAGGCTAAAATCAGGACACCTCAAATCCTCCTTATAAACAAATTGATATCCATAATAGAAGGATTCATTTGGAAATGACATGCTAAACTTATAAGTTTTACAACATTTAAAAATACAGTGCCGTCATGTAGTAATTGTCTGGTAAGTGGTAATAATGATCTCATTTGTGTGGTCTATTTGGTTTTCAAGCAGAAAGAAAATCATACACGTCATACACACACGACTCTGCTTCCTACACCTCGTACACCCACGGCTCCACTCTGTACACACACGGCTCCGCTCCGTACACCTCGTACACACATGGC
Source organism: Allobates femoralis (assembly GCA_033576535.1). Taxonomy (NCBI): domain Eukaryota; kingdom Metazoa; phylum Chordata; class Amphibia; order Anura; family Aromobatidae; genus Allobates; species Allobates femoralis. Next base: position 160,352,776 of record JARQOC010000006.1, read on the forward strand.
TTTGCTCCATACACCTCGTACACACACTGCTCCACTCAGTACACGTCATACACACACGACTCTGCTCCCTACACCTCGTACACACACTGCTCCACTCTGTACATACACGGCTCCGCTCCGTACACCTCGTACATACACGGCTCCGCTCCGTACACACACGGCTCCGCTCCGTACACCTCGTACACACATGGCTCTGCTCCACACACTTAGTACACACACTGCTCCACTCCATACACACAATGCTCCGCTCCGTACACCTTGTACACACATGGCTCTGCTCCATACACATCATACACACACTGCTCCACTCCGTACACATCGTACACACACGGCTCTGCTCCGTACACCTCGTACACACATGGCTCTGCTCCGTACACCTCGTACACACTCGGCTCTGCTCCGTACACATCATACACACACTGCTCCACTCCGTACACATCGTACACACACGGCTCTGCTCCGTACACCTCGTACACACATGGCTCTGCTCCGTACACCTCGTACAAACACGGCTCTGTTCCCTACAACTCTTACACACACTGCTCCACTCCGTACACACACGGCTCTGCTCCGTACACCTCGTACACACATGGCTTTGCTCCATACACCTCGTACACACACTGCTCCACTCAGTACACATCATACACACATGACTCTGCTCCCTACACCTCGTACACACACTGCTCCACTCTGTACATACACGGCTCCGCTCCGTACACCTCGTACACACACTGCTCCACTCAGTACACATCATACACACATGACTCTGCTCCCTACACCTCGTACACACACTGCTCCACTCTGTACATACACGGCTCCGCTCCGTACACCTCGTACACACATGGCTCTGCTCCACACACTTCGTACACACTCTGCTCCACTCCATACACACAATGCTCCGCTCCGTACACCTTGTACACACATGGCTCTGCTCCATACACATCATACACACACTGCTCCACTCTGTAGACATCGTACACACACGGCTCTGCTCCGTACACCTCGTACACACACGGCTCTGCTCCATACACCTCGTACACACATGGCTTTGCTCCATACACCTCGTACACACACGGCTCTGCTCCGTACACATCGTACACACACGCCTCTGCTCCCTACACCTCGTACACACACTGCTCCACTCTGTACACACACGGCTCCGCTCCGTACACACACGGCTCCGCTCCGTACACCTCGTACACACATGGCTCTGCTCCACACACTTCGTACACACACTGCTCCACTCCATACACACAATGCTCCGCTCCGTACACCTTGTACACACATGGCTCTGCTCCATACACATCATACACACACTGCTCCACTCCGTACACATCGTACACACACGGCTCTGCTCCGTACACATCGTACACACATGGCTCTGCTCCGTACACCTCGTACAAACACGGCTCTGCTCCCTACAACTCTTACACACATGGCTCTGCTCCGTACACATCGTACACACACGCCTCTGCTCCCTACACCTCGTGCACACACTGCTCCACTCCGTACACTCACGGCTCCGCTCCGTACACACATGGCACTTATCGGTACATGTCATACACACACATGGCACTGCTCCGTACACCTTGTACATACGCGGTTCCGCTCCACTCACAAACAGATCCATTCCGGCTCTGCAACATCCACATTGTAAATCCCTACTGACCCTACACATAATCTTCACCTCATCCAGCACCATGACACCCAGCACAGCAGAGTCTTGCATACACTGAGGAGCTGATCATGTGACCCCTGACTCCGTACACACACGGCTCTGCTCCGTACACCTCGTACACACACTGCTCCACTCAGTACACATCATACACACATGACTCTGCTCCCTACACCTCGTACACACACTGCTCCACTCTGTACATACACGGCTCCGCTCCGTACACCTCGTACACACATGGCTCTGCTCCACACACTTCGTACACACTCTGCTCCACTCCATACACACAATGCTCCGCTCCGTACACCTTGTACACACATGGCTCTGCTCCATACACATCATACACACACTGCTCCACTCTGTAGACATCGTACACACATGGCTTTGCTCCATACACCTCGTACACACACGGCTCTGCTCCATACACCTCGTACACACATGGCTTTGCTCCATACACCTCGTACACACACGGCTCTGCTCCGTACACATCGTACCACACACGCCTCTGCTCCCTACACCTCGTGCACACACTGCTCCACTCCGTACACTCACGGCTCCGCTCCGTACACACATGGCACTTATCGGTACATGTCATACACACACATGGCACTGCTCCGTACACCTTGTACATACGCGGTTCCGCTCCACTCACAAACAGATCAATTCCGGCTCTGCAACATCCACATTGTAAATCCCTACTGACCCTACACATAATCTTCACCTCATCCAGCACCATGACCAGGGCCGGCGTCAGCACCCGGCGTACCCGGGCAAGTGCCGGGGCCCGACGGCTTGGAGGGGGCCCACCGGGCCCCTGAGGGCTAGGGTCACACTTGTGTTGTGACCCTAGCCTGACGCAAGTATTGTCTGCTGCAGCGCAGAGCGTTTAACGCTATGCGCTGCCAGCAACTGAGCCCATAGAAACCCGCAGTTTACATTGACAACCAATGGTTGTCATGGGAAACGTTGGGTTTCTATGGGCTGCCTCCAGCGCATAGCAGCGTTGCAACATACAATACTTGCTTAAGGCTAGGGTCACAATGCAAGTGTGACCCTAGCCTCAGGGCCCCTGAGCACTGCCACCACAGCCAGAGCCATATCCAGGGGGCAGCTGGGGGGTCATTTTCAGGCTCCTGCAGGCTGCAGCACCGGAGGGTCTCCCTCCTCCCCCTCCACGGGAGCCGACAGAGCTGCAGTGCACACACTGTGCTAGTGTGCTTACAGGACCTGTGATGATGTCAATGGATGGGGAGGAGTCAGGGGTCTCATGATCAGCTCCTCGGTGTATCCAGGACAGTGCTGGCCATGAATGATGCTCAAATAAGGTGAAGTTTGTGTGTGGTCAGGAGGCATTTACAGTGTGAATGTAGCAGAGGTGAGTGTGTACTAGGTGTATGGCAATTAGGTGAAGGTTATGTGTGGGGTCAGGAGGGATTTACAGTGTGAATGTAGCAGAGCCGTGTGTGTACGAGGTGTACGGAGCAGAGCCGTGTGTGTACGGAGCGGAGCCGTGTGTGTACGAGGTGTACGGAGAGGAGCCTGTGTGTACGAGGTGTACGGAGCAGAGCCATGTGTGTACGAGGTGTACGGAGCAGAGCCGAGTGTGTACGAGGTGTACGGAGCAGAGCCGAGTGTGTACGAGGTGTACGGAGCAGAGCCGTGTGTGTACGAGGTGTACGGAGCTGAGCCGTGTGTGTACGAGGTGTACGGAGCTGAGCCGTGTGTGTACGAGGTGTACGGATCAGAGCCGTGTGTGTACGAGGTGTACGGAGCGGAGCCACATGTGTGCAAGGTGTACAGAGCAGAGCCACGTGTGTACGAGGTGTACGGAGCGGAGCCGAGTGTGTACGAGGTGTACAGAGCGGAGCCGTGTGTGCACGAGGTGTACGGAGCAGAGCCGTGTGTGTACGAGGTGTACGGAGCAGAGCCGTGTGTGTAGGAGGTGTACGGAGAGGAGCCGTGTGTGTACGAGGTGTACGGAGAGGAGCCTGTGTGTACGAGGTGTACGGAGCAGAGCCATGTGTGTACGAGGTGTACGGAGCAGAGCCGAGTGTGTACGAGGTGTACGGAGCAGAGCCGTGTGTGTACGAGGTGTACGGAGAGGAGCCGTGTGTGTACGAGGTGTACGGAGAGGAGCCTGTGTGTACGAGGTGTACGGAGAGGAGCCTGTGTGTACGAGGTGTACGGAGAGGAGCCGTGTGTGTACGAGGTGTACGGAGCAGAGCAGAGTGTGTACGAGGTGTACGGAGAGGAGCCGTGTGTGTACGAGGTGTACGGAGAGGAGCCTGTGTGTACGAGGTGTACGGAGAGGAGCCGTGTGTGTACGAGGTGTACGGAGCGGAGCCGAGTGTGTACGAGGTGTACGGAGAGGAGCCGTGTGTGTACGAGGTGTACGGAGATGAGCCGTGTGTGTGCGAGGTGTACGGAGAGGAGCCTTGTGTGTGCGAGGTGTACGGAGAGGAGCCGTGTGTGTACGAGGTGTACGGAGAGGAGCCGAGTGTGTACGAGGTGTACGGAGAGGAGCCGTGTGTGTATGAGGTGTACGGAGAGGAGCCGTGTGTGTATGAGGTGTACGGAGCAGAGCCGTGTGTGTATGAGGTGTACGGAGCAGAGCCGAGTGTGTACGAGGTGTACAGAGCAGAGCCATGTGTGTACGAGGTGTATGGAGCAGAGCCGCGTGTGTATGAGGTGTACGAAGCAGAGCCGCGTGTGTACGAATTATGTGTACCAGTGGTAGCTCCCGCGGATTCCGCTCCTATAGTCTCAGCCACCTTTGCCAGCAGCATTCTTCTCCATAGTCTCTTCTGCCGCTGTCTGCATTCTGCAGCTCAGCATGGAGGGGCACGATGTCATCACTGTGCTGATATGTGCAGAGCGACCGGAGGAGACCGGAGCGGCTAGAAGAAAGGTGAGGAGAAAGAGAGATCCAGACACTCCACCTGGCTGCGGTGCCACCATATGGCAGTGCGGCTCCATTGAGCTGCTTGCATTATTTGTGTGCTTGAGAATGCTCGTGTATATACCAAACATCCTCAGACGCACAAAAATGCAACATTTTGCATTTGAAGGGTATTTTTAAAAGGCGCAAGGGAATGCAATCGCATTTTAGCCCGCTCCTAACAATGTGTAATATACCGTATATACTCGCGTATAAGCCGAGTTTTTCAGCCCAAACATTGGGCTGAAAAGTACCCCCCTCGGCTTATACGCGAGTCAGTGCTGTATACCGATGTATACATCGGTACATACCGATGTATACATCGGTATACAGCAGCCCCCGCATCCCCAGTAATGCAGGGCCCCCCCAGCCTCACTCCGGTCACCTGTAAAGCAAACTATACTTATCAATGTCCCGCTGTCCACGCCCGCTCGCCGCTGCCGTCCACGATCCTCCATCTTCATGCGTCTTCTTCCTGTTTCTGTGCTCGTCGCAGGCAATGACGTAATTCCCTGCGACGAGCACAGGAAACAGGAAGAAGACGCATGAAGATAGAGGATCGTGGACGGCAGCGGCGAGCGGGCGCGGACAGCGGGACATTGATAAGTATAGTTTGCTTTACAGGTGACCGGAGCGAGGCTGGGGGGGCCCTGCATTACTGGGGCTGCTGTATACTACCGCTGGGGCTGCAATATACTACTACTGGGGCTGTATACACTACCACTGGGGCTGCGTCTATACTACCACTGGAGCTGTATATACCTCTGGGGCCCTGTATACTACCACTGGGGCTGTATATACCTCTGGGGCCCTGTATACTACCACTGGGGCTGTATATACCTCTGGGGCCCTGTATACTACCACTGGGGCTGTATAAACCACTGGGGCTGTATATACTACCACTGGGGCTGTATATACCACTGGGGCTGTATATACTGCTGGGGCTGCGTCTATACTACCACTGGGGCTGTATATACCACTGGGGCTGTATATACTACTGGGGCTGCGTGTATACTACCACTGGGGCTGTATATACCACTGGGGCTGTATATACTACTGGGGCTGCGTGTATACTACCACTGGGGCTGTATATACTACCACTGGGGCTGTATATACCACAGGGGCTGTATATACTGCTGGGGCTGCGTCTATACTACCACTGGGGCTGTATATACCACTGGGGCTGTATATACTACTAGGGCTGCGTCTATACTACCACTGGGGCTGTATATACCACTGGGGCTGTATATACTACTGGAGCTGCGTGTATACTACCACTGGGGCTGCTGTATCTACCTCTGGGACTGCTGTATACCACACTGCTGGGGGCTGTATACTTGTGCTAGGGTCCACCCTCGGCTTATACACGAGTCAATAGATTTTCCCAGGTTCTGGGGGCAAAAGTAGGGGGGTCGGCTTATACACGGGTCGGCTTATACACGAGTATATACGGTACTCACTGTCAGAAACAGCTCTTGCTGGATTCGGCAGTCACTGTTCCTGTAAGGCTGCCTTCACATAGGAGTTTTTTTAAAAATGTGGCAGTTGCGGTAAAAAAAACCCCGCATCTGCCGCATTTTCCGTCTAGCGGCTGCACTTTCTGCACGTTTGCGGCAAGCCCCATGCATTGTCTATGGGGCTTGCGGTAAGTGTGCGGCAATATATATATATATATATATATATATATATATATATATATATATATATATATAGTCCGCGATATGTACTTAAAGGGGGCCCACTGAGACCTTTTCGCCCGGGGCCCACAGAAACCTGGAGCCGGCCCTGACCATGACACCCAGCACAGCAGAGTCTTGCATACACTGAGGAGCTGATCATGTGACCCCTGACTCCTCCCCTCCATGTGACATCATCACAGGTCCTGTAAGCACAGAGCAGCTGTATATCTAGTGTGTGCTGCTCTGCAGGTGGAGAGAGGTATGTGCAGATTCCCCATAATTCCCGCTTCACATGTTGGTGTTCCCAGTATGTGTGGTGTCCATTTTCACATGAATACTGATTAAAATATATGGTGAGCTTCACACTGCTGTGTTTTCACATGGATCATTTGATCCACACGGAGACATGTCAGTTTTTTCTGGCAGCACAGATGAAACACACTACAGCACTAATGCAAACTAATGCAAATTTTGAAGATGAAAATTGACATTGCAGAAACTGCTTCAGGAAACAACATGAAAAATGAGAATCTTAGGCTGCCTTCACACTACGGATTTTTAAAATCCGATGCTGTCCGATAAAAATCGGACAGCATCGGACCGATTTTGGGCCCCATGCAGCCCTATGGGCATTGGACCAAATCGGATGTGCACTAAATGCCATCCGATTTGGTCCGATCCGATTTTGCCCGATTTTTTTTTTTTATCGGTGCAAAAATCAGAGCATGCTCCGATTTTTGCACCGAAAATAAAATCTGACAGAATCGGATCGGACCAAATCGGATGGCATTTAGTGCACATCCGATTCAGTCCGATCTATTTAACATGGGGCCCTATGGAGAAGGGTCCGAGGAAACATCCGATGTCTCCTCGGACTCGATTTTAGTGTACTGAGCATGCTCAGTACACTAAAATAGCTCCTAACTGTAAAATAAGGGGTTAAAAAAAAAAAAAGTTTATGCTCACCTCCCCCCGAGCCCCCGCCGTCTTCAGCCGTTATCCTGCAGGCTCACGGTGGCTCCCGCTGTCTGCAGAGGTCTTCATCTGCAGTATAGGACCTGCGCTGACGTCAGTCATGTGACCGCGGGTTACCATGGTGGAACCTGCTGTCACGTGACTGTGACATCACCGCAGGTCCTATACTGCAGAGGAAGACCTCTGCAGACAGCGGGAGCCACCGTGAGCCTGCAGGATAACGGCTGAAGACGGCGGGGGCTCGGGGGGAGGTGAGCAGAAACTTTTTTTTTTTTCTTTTTTTCAGCCCGGAGGCTGCGATTTAATGCCGGAATCGGATGCCTATTTGGCATCCGATTCCAGGCATCAGAAGGGAGCCGATGCTGTCCGAATTTATATCAGACAGCATTCGCTCCCTAAAAATCGTAATGTGAAAGTAGCCTTAGTTAATGCATTAGCCATTGCATGTTAAGCCCGATAACCATTCGCCAAGGTGTTCTCATGTATATCAGGTCCCTGTCTCCCTTACCTTATGCCTCTGTCTGTGATGCAAATGCTTGTGAGGACACTAGCCTCTGAGTGCAATTTAAAACCTACGTGTATGGGTGTCGTATGAAGTTGGACTACAATAAGATGGTGGAAAAAACATGGCTAATCTTGACTAGGCTATCGGGGGAAGGGTGTTCAGTCAAAAACAGCAATATAATAATGGCCATAAACTAATGATTATCGGACATTTACAGCACAAAGCGCCGGTTACATTGATAATATTTTTGTGTTTTATTAGAGATTTTCTTGCTAGTCAGTTTTAGGCCACGTGCACACGCTGAGTATTTGATGAGTTTTTTACCTCAGGATTTGTAGACAAAACCCGGAGTGGAGCAATCAGAGGAAAAGTCTAATAGAAACACCTGCACCACTTCTGTATTTAATTATCCACTCCTGGTTTTGGCTACAAATCCTGAGGTAAAAAACTCATCAAATACTGAACGTGTGTAATTGGCCTTAAAGGGAACCTATCACCCCAAATAACCTTTCTAAACTATTAATACCTGTCCCTGCAGCCTTACAATACATTCTGATGGTGGGTTTACACACACCAATTTATCTGTTCAATATCTGAACAGATCTCTGGTTGCCGTGAAATCATGGACACATAGTTCGATTTTGTGGCTGTGTACAAATGATACAATGTGTCCATGATTTCACTGCAACCAGAGATCTGTTCAGATATTGAACAGATAAATTGGTGTGTGTAAACCCACCATAACACATCCCTGTCTCACTTTTTTTACTAATCTACGAGTACAATAATGTAGTTAGCAAACTTACGAAGTTCTTGTCAGAGGGGTGTTCCTTCAAGCCTTTTTGACCGGTAGGCGGGTTCCCTGTGCCGCGCTACCCCTGCCTCGTTGCTGTAATACGCCCTAATGAGTGTCATTATACAATGCAGAGCTCGGGCACGATTTCAATATCGCGCCCGCAACGTCACCGCTGCGACGCAGTCATGTGACGCCGGGATCGCCGCGTCACTTCCGGTCGCACACAGGCAGACTTCAGCATGCAATCTGCGTCACAGCGGTGAAGTTGCGGGCGCGATATTGAAATCGTGCTCAGGGACATGGTAAGGAAGGTAAGGAAGGCTGAAAAACGACCACCTTTGAACAAGAAACATAAGATAAAATGTCAAGACTGGGCCAAGAAATATCTTAAGACTGATTTTTCAAAGATTTTATGGACTGATGAAATGAGAGTGACTCTTGATGAGCCAGATGGATGGGCCAAAGGCTGGATCAGTAAAGGGCAGAGAGCTCACTCTGACTCAGACGCCAGCAAGGTGGAGGTGGTAACTGGTATGGGCTGGTATCATCAAAGATGAACTTGTGGGACCTTTTCGGGTTGAGGATGGAGTGAGGCTCATCTCCTGGACCTACTGCCAGTTTCTGGAAAACAACTTCTTCAAGCAGTGGTACAGGAAGAAGTCGGTAATGTTGATCGTTAACAGTTTAAGCAACTGACAGATTCTATGGATGGAAGGCTGTTGAGTGTCATCATAAAGAAAGGTGGCTATATTGGTCACTAATTTTTTTTGTGTTGTGTTTTTGCATGTCAGAAATGTTTTTTTCTACATTTTGTGCAGTTATATTAGTTTGCCTAGTGAAAATAAACAAGTGAGATGGGTATATATTTGGTTTTTATTAAGTTGCCTAATAATTCTGCACAGTAATAGTTACCTGCACAAACAGATATCCTCCTAAGATAGCCAAATCTAAAAAAAAAAACACAACAATTCCCAAAAATATTAAGTTTTGATATTTATGAGTCTTTTGGATTGATTGAGAACATAGTTGTTAATCAATAATAAAAATAATCCTCTAAAATACAACTTGCCTAATAATTCTGCACACATAGAAGATATGCCAATTCTGGTGCTTTGCCAAGGCCCTTCCCGATTGCCCTGGAGTGGTTGCAAGTAAGATAATGGTTTATGGTGTTGATTTCACCTGTGTAGTGTTAGCTGGCGTCAAGCCCTGGTGTTAGTAATGGAGAGGTATCTAACAGAATACCTCATTACTAACCCAGTAAGTTGAAAGTTCCTGGATCACAGCAAGTAGTCCAAGAGCCAGCTTCAGTGACAAACTGTGATATTATAAGGTTTCACAGCAGCCAGCTTTTACCTTCTGTGACCTGGGATAACCTTACTGACGTCACCACTTTTCACAGCCCCTGGCTCTGTAGAAGCACAGTGTGAGACCAGGCAGTGGCTGCTGTTCCAGCCCATGGGGCGCTGATCGAGGCTTCATATGCTGGGCGACTGAGTCGGACCTGTGTGGAAGTTCTTTTAGGAATAAGTTGGTGAAAATTTGACAATTAGCTCCGTTGTCTAGAGCCCCATATAACGTGTAGAATGTATTTTGATGCTCCTTTTCCTGATTTGCTGCTGGGAAGCCTTAGGTGCTTTCTGTGCTATATTACACCTAGTTATGTTAGTGGTTTTAGTTAAAAAATGAAAAAAGGCTCAGCGCTAAATCTTAATAGTTATTAATGAGGGACATTACACATTGTATAACTTTAACCCTGTTGCAAGATGTTTATTTGTAAAAAAATTGCATATAAAATTTTATTAAAAATATAACTTGATTTGGAACTTTTTGCAGTTTGTAGTGAATAGTAATAATTCTGGTTTAGTTGACTCTTTCCAAAATATCTCTCTATGGGTCGATGTGGTACTCCTTGGTCATAGCCTGTAGATATACTTAGCACTCTATCAGAGCTTCTGATATGAGGTCTGTATAGTTTATCATCTCTTACCTACTATGGGACTGTAGTGGTTTTGTGGCACCCCTGCTGGGGATTGCCACAGGACCCATCAGGTGCAAAGAGGGATTTACCCTTTGGTACCCACAGCACACAACATCTACCACCCCAGACCTGGAGGGGGAGCTCTACTGGCTGCCTTAAGCCAAATCCCCTATAAAAGATCCAGGCCTGAGGGGAGGAGTCAGTTAGGCAGTTAGTCTGCTCTGAGCAGTGAAGAGAGATGAAGTCCAGTGAAGCAGCCTAGAGAAGGTGCTGGAAAGACCCGGTTGCTGGAAAAAGCAAGGCTCAGAACCAGGGGACACTGACCCGCTGTGGAGCACCCCAGAGAGAGGGATGGAGGCCAGTGGAAGGAGCAGTAGGTCACAACAAGGGGCCAGATCTAGGATCCCTTTAGCTCACCCAGATACCGGAGTCCGACCCTGCAGGAGAAACACTGAAGCAGGAAAAGCCCGGAGAAACCAAGAGGATCAATTCCCCTGAGGTACTGACTTAATAGAGACACTCAAACCTGATCAAGCACAGGACCAGGGGCCCAAGAGGAGTAAAGGGACCCCACAGAAGGTCCTCATTGTCGGTAAAAGTGTAAAGCCCTTAGAGGGAGGAAAGCGGAGAGTTCAGTTATAGGCAGGACTTACCCCAAACCACCGTACACAGTAGCAGAGGAGGTCTCACAACTCTCAAGGTGAAAATCCCAATTTGCACCGAGAACTTGGTTCCCTCTTGGACTGTACCTGTTTCTGGACATCAGTAAAAAGGTACTGAAACAAAGACTATTGTGTGTGTGAGTCTGCTTCCCCGCCGCTGCCCACAGCGTCCACCCGCAAGCCACTACTACAACTCCCCTCATCCACCCTCACTGCCCTGTGGTAAAGTTCCACCTGTGGGGAGCTGTACTACACTGAGCTGCACCACCATCACCTCTGCGGCCGGCCATAGCGCTGGTATCCACCGTTACCAGGAACCACAGCTAGCGTCACGACACTACTACCCCCATCCTCATCACCATTCCCCCCTAATCTCCGCCACTGAGGGTCCAGGGCACGGAACAAGGAACCGACCAGCTGTAAACCCCATAGACGCAGTCGTCCTGTCCCAGGATCCGAGTACCCCGTACCCTGTCGGCCGCCTCAGTTTTAATATTGTTTTTCTGGTGTAGCCAGGGATGTAGTTTCTCTTTTAGTTACACCTGTAATGATTAAAGGTTTTCCTTTTATTATTTGTTACTACTTTCTTAAAAACCCACAAGTTTTATAGTGTCTCTAGTTACCTGTGGTTCTGTCTTTAAAGAGCACCTGTCACCCCCTGCCTCATGGCAATCTAAATGCAGCACTGAATGTAGCATGTCTGCTGTATTCAGGGAAGGGGTCACCCATGTGTCTGTGTGTTGTCTACCCCAAGATATAGCCTTTGGAAAACTTACAGTTAGAAGCCATGGAAGGAGTCACTGTGGTTGGAGGGAGCTTGATTGACGTTGGCCATTCCATCCATCACTGCCTCCGTGTGCCGCCTTCTGCTGTGCTGGCTCTGCCTCCTCCTCTCCTCCTCTCTGTCACTCACAGCACGCAAATCATTTGTCCTGAAGTCAGCACAAGATTCCTTCCCTGACAAAGCATAAACAACACAGCAGGAGGCAGCACACAGAGAGGCAGAGGGGGAGGGAATGGCCACAGTCAATCAAGCTCACTCTAGCCACAGTGACTACCTCCATGGCTTCTAACTGTAAGTTTTACAAAGCCTATATCTCGGGGTACACAGCACACAGACACATGGGGGACCCCTTCCCTGAATGCAGCAGGCATGCTGCATTCAGTGCTGCATTTAGATTGCCAAGCAGCAGGGGGATGACAGGTCCTCTTTAAATTCTCAAAACTTGGAGAGGATTTACGTCACCTGTATATCAACAGGTCTTTGTATCCTGTGTTAGTGTCTGTAAATCATCAAAATTACCATTAATGTCCTTTTCTTGCAGGTCCCTTATTAATAAGGCATTCCCATTACCTGTCCTTCTGTTACTGTTAACCCCTTTTCTCCTTTGGAGGTGGTTCCTCCTTGATGTTAGGTCTGGCTTTCATTATTAGTAATGTCTGTCAGTGCCTGCAATCATTAATAACAATGTAATTTCTGCAATAGTAGGGCGTTGTAATTATACCTTGTAATGCTCCTTTAAGATTCTCTCCTCCAATTTCCCGCTGTTGGGTCTTGTCAGGTCGCAGCGTCTCCTGTCAGGGAGAGCACCTAGAGCTGCATGCTGTGGCCGGCGGTCGCGCAGTAGCTCGTCAGCTGACTGTGACGTTACTGTCTACGTAGCGGTCATGTGATGAGGTGGGCGAGGTTGTTCTCAGAGCAGGGCGGAGCCTACGGGTATCTCAGTCTGTATGCGATTAGCGGGTTACCAACATGTTTCAAAGGCGAACAGCCTTCTTCATCAGGGTGCCCACTAATAACCATGTCCTCCCATTTATCCAGCACACCTACTCCCCATTGGTTGATTATAGTGGGGCGTTTCTCTATGTCTGTTAACATGTGTGTTCCTATGTATGTCATGTAAAATAAAGCTGCCTCTAGGTACATTAATATTTTGGTACCAACACTAAGGAAGAGAAATTTCTCAATTCAAGCAGCTTGATAATACTGGATGAATATAATATCACGGACCCAAGTTCAAAAGAAGATCGAAGTGAGAATTCAATGAGTTCCAGTACGACAGACTCTACAATATATACCCCAGTAGTAACACGTAAGAAATCATTAAAGGGACCAGAAAATAAGGACACACTGATTAGCCTATTGGACGAAGCATGGGACTCCCCCATAATGATAACAAATGCCCCGAGTATAGAATTGACCAATAGATATGATCCACTTAAAGAAGATGAAAAGGAGAAAGAAGAAGACACCACAAGAACTCAGCACACAGACAAAGAGAAACCATCAACAAGTAAACAAATCCAGTCAGAGGTAACAACTGAACACATATTAACTCCAGAAAAAGCAACCAAAAAACAAACAAGGAAAACAAAAACATTTAAAACAGAAATTGGAGCAAAACAAAAAAAGAAAACAGAAACTAAATAGAATCCCGAAGAAAACAGAAAAACAAGTTTTCCTAACTAAATATCAACCAGGATTTTTTCGTGGCAAAAGCAAGAAAACAAGAAGAGGTGTTAGAGGACGGAAACGTCCCGAAAAAAGAATAACACACACACAACCGGGACCATCACAACTTATATTGAACCTCAGCTCTCACCCGTTAACAACTGACCAAGAATCAATATTACATAGAGGACTTAAGTTTGCTCCACCAAAAGAGGTGAACCCATTCAATGTGTTTATTAGTACAAAAAAGTACCTAAGCAATCTAAGTCTGAAGAGATATTTCCTAAAAAATCCCCAGATGTTGAGACAAGATGATAATCAGATGTTCATTCACTCAGGATTAGCGAACAAAATTAAACTTCAATCCTACATCAGAACAATCAAGAGCCATGACTACATTTGAGACATTAGTCCTACAAGATGTTAGAAAAATCAAAAAACGGAATCTATTATATAATTGCCGTAGCGACTTCCGTCGCGACCGGCGCTACTTCCTGTGGCTTTGTTCGCGTAGCTCGGAACTTTCTCCAGGACTCTGTCCGGACTCGCGAAGCAATGGCCGCAAAGCGGGCATTGCGAGCAGTAAACCACCACCACCACGCACATGAGTCATCACACATGGCATTTTTACATAAGACATCACATAGTAACAAGAACACAGTCAGTCCCAAAGTCAGCTGTGACCACCTGGCCCTGGACCCGTACTCGGTCTCTCACACCGCACATCTGACCGCCTGGCCCTTGGACACTGGCTGCCATGCACACATCAGGTGCACTAGCATGGAGCTGGCAGGCTCCCATCACTTACCCACTGGGGACGGATCACTTCCAGCACCTCCTCACATGGCAGTAGTCTGGACTTCTGAATCCCATCGTCCTCTCCTCACTCAGACACCTGGCAGGTTCCTATCCAGCCTGCTCACTCACAGCTGCAACCCAGTGAGTCAATCAGCACATCTTCACTCACACACAGACCTGAGATGTGATTAACCCCCTGTGCACCATTCAGGTTTAGCCCAGCAAAGCACTCATCCCCACAGGTTCAGCCGCTCATTAGGCTCATGAATGTATCGGATCTTCAGCACTCACACTCAGCTGTTTTACTCAGCTCATGAAAACTCTTCAGCTGTTAACCCCGTGTACATCGCACAGGTTTCACACACCACACACAATCAGGAAAACCGGCCCATGTGAACACAGACCTGCATTGATAACCCGTGTGATGCACCCGGCCAGGGCCACATCACCACACCTCACTTTCTCCGCACTTCACTCACTTTGTCCGCACACATACACACACACACACACACATACTCCGCTATACTTACCACCGGCCCTGCATCACCGACATGTCGCCGCCCCCGAACTATTCGATCAAATATCGCGTCCAAAAAGTCTCGCCAAACTTCCCGGACGCCATATTGGATCCAGTCGTCCGCGGGCGCCGACATGTCAACTCAGGATCCAGCCGGCAGGGAAGGCGCAGGGTCGGTGCTAACTATAGCGAAGTGTCTGTGTGTGTGTGTGTGTGTATGTATGTATGTGTGTGCTGACCACTCTGCCCACAGCGCTGCACTCAGCACTCTGCCCACGCCACTGTGCTCACCAATCTCACCGCACTCACTGCTAACCACTGAGCCACCGCACTCACTGCTAACCACTGAGCCACCGCACTCGCTGCTAACCACTGAGCCACCACACTCACTGCTAACCACTGAGCCACCCCACTCACTGCTAACCACTGAGCCACCTGTATACACACAATTCATTTCACCCCACTCCCCTAACTATTAGTAAATATACTATATATGGATTCTAGACTACCCGATTCTTTCGAATCGGCCCGCCATCTATATATATATATATGTGATTATATAGGAATTATCAGTATTATGTATGTGATTATGTATAAATTAGTGAGTTGCGCCTATTCTGCAAGGACTCGCAACGGCCGCTTGGCTGCCATTGCGAGTGAGGCTTTGCGAATCAGTGGCGCCGGCAATGCTTCACAGGTCGCGTGGGCGCTGCGCCCACGCCCACAACGACGGAAACAGCGCCGAAACTTACGGAAGTGCGTTAGGGAAATTATATATTACATACTGATAATCTATTATATAATTGCTGTAGCGACTTCCCTCGCACACGCCGCTACCTCCGTGGCTTTGTTCTTGGGCGCGCATCGCCCACGCGACTCACTCGCAATGCCCGCCAAGGGGGCGTTGGGAGTCGTTGCAGCAGCCCGAGCAATGCCCTATACACAGATTCTAGAATCCCGATGCAATCGCATCGGGCTCACAGCTAGTCTTAAATACATAAGGTAAAACACAAAAAGGAGAAGTCAATGGCGATTACGGAACTACAGGAGAGACCGGACAAGCAGACAAGGGAGGGGGGATAGTAATAATGAACACAGAAGACTACCACAAAGAATCACTGAAGCTGCTGGTTGATCAGAAAACATATCGGACCCTTGCACAGGACCCGACTAATAAATACCTGAAAAGGCTGGAGACACTTGCCAAAATAGGAAGAAAAATTGGCATTCTTAACAAAAAAGAATACTCTTTCATTGTGAATAAGTCACCTAGAACTGCAGTATTCTACCACAACCCGAAGATACATAAAGACCAAAGAAGACCCCTGGTAGACCTATTATGGCTGGAGTAAATAGCCTGACAGCAAACCTGTCTAAGTATATCGATGGATATCTTCAGCCAGTTGTCAAACAACTACCAGCATATCTGAAGGACACAACACATATGCTAGAGTTATTAAGGAAAGTCACGTGGAAGAGCAACTTCATAATGGGAACCTTGGACATCAAATCATTGTACACGGTCATCGAACATGGAAAAGGGTGCGAAGCAACAAAACATTTTCTACAACAATCCAACATCTTGGACCAGAGACAAACTGAATTCATTGTACAAGGCATCAGCTTCATCTTAAACCATAATTTCTTTAAATATGAAGGACAATTCTACCAACAGACGTGAGGAACCGCGATGGGGATGTGGTTCGCGCCAGGTTACACTAATCTGTATGTCGGCAAATAGGAAGAAGAAAATATTTACAGACCAGAAGGAATACAAGATGGCGTCTGTCTATGGAATCATTTTATAGACAAGATTTTTTTTCTTCTGGGAAGGTTCAGAATACGAGCTAAAAGTATTTTTAGAGGATATCAACAGAAACGGTTATGGTCTGGCGCTCTCAGGAAAAATAAGCAAAACCAAAGTCAACTTCCTTGACCTAGAGATCTTTATCGAAAACAATGAGATATTCACAAACACCCTGAAGAAGAAGGCCGCCTCTATGCCTTCGAAATGCATAGGTGCTAAGCTGATTCACTAAGGGATTCCAGTTTCCATTATCTCCTGCGTTGACCTGTAGTTCTGCCCCATAACCCACCCCCCCAACATGTGACAGTGACGCGACGATGACGTGGCGTCAGCTGTCTGTGATGTAACCAAGAAGTGAAACCGTGATACACAGCGTCCACTCCCAGCTAGCAAGTTTCTCTCAGGAGAAAACAAAAGCATCCAAAGGAGTGGGCCAAGCAGAAGGCGCGAACAGCACAAGGTGCAGTGCCACACTATTCTCATGTGCCCTATCTTGCACAGATATTGTGTAATTTTCAGCAGTTAGAAACAATTGACTAATGGTCACAGTAGAGAGATTAGACACCATAGGGGTATTAAGACCTGAGGTATTATTCAAGTATTTATGGTTTACTTATAGGAATTCAGCACACTTGATTGCACCTGCAGACACAAGAATTTCACTTATTTGAAGACCATTATCCACCAATTGACATCAATCCACCTAAGAGCAAACCTGAAATAGGGTAAGACACAGTCCTTATGCGCACACAATTTACAACATACGGAATTAACTAATGATCCACCTAAAGCACTAATGTATTTTTCAAATGCTATACCCCCACACCACCAAGGGCATGGACCTTGTTAAGAAGTATATTTAGCATCTTTAAGAATTGCTATTCTGATTCATTTTGGACAAGCATCAGGTGAGACGCAATTAGCACAGCAATTGCAGTATAGTTACAACCTATTATCCATTGCACGCCCTACTATTGCAGAAATTACATTGTTATTAATGATTGCAGGCACTGACAGACATTATTAATAATGAAAGCCAGACTTAACATCAAGGAGGAACCACCTCCAAAGGAGAAATGGGGTTAACAGTAACAGAAGGACAGGTAATGGGAATACCTTATTAATAAGGGACCTGCAAGAAAAGGACATTAATGGTAATTTTGATGATTTACAGACACTAACACAGTATACAAAGACCTGTTGACATAGAGGTGACGTAAATCCTCTCTACAAGTTTTGAGAATTTAAAGAGGACCTGTCATCCCCCTGCTGCATGGCAATCTAAATGCAGCACTGAATGCAGCATGTCTCTCCAAGTTTAGAGAATTTAAAGACAGAACCACATGTAACTAGAAACACTATGAAACTAGTTGGTTTTTAAGAAAGTAGTAACAAATACTAAAAGGAAAACCTTTAATCATTACAGGTGTAACTACACGAGAAACTACATCCCTGGCTACACCAGAAAAAGAATCTTGAAACCACTACAGTCCCATAGTAGGTAGGAGATGATCAGCTATATAGACCTCATATCAGAAGCCCTGATAGTGTTAATTCCAAGTCAAATTCTTCTAAGTATATCTACAGGCTATGACCAAGGAGTACCACACTGACCCATAGAAAGCTATAAACTGCAAAGAGTTCCAAATCATGTTATATTTTTAATAAAATTTTATATGCAGTTTTTTTTTACAAATAAACATGCCATAACAGGGTTAAACTTATACAATGTGTAATGTCCCGATTAAGATTTAGCGCTGACAACTTTGCTGTGTCTTGTCTTTATTTCTTTAATTCTCTTTTATGTCCTTCAGGTTCACTTTTATGGACTACTTCAGATTCATTGGACTTCGTCTTCATGGCTTGTTTTAATGGTGAACAAGGGCTGGAGTTGTGTTTTTTTTTTCACTTTTTTTTCCTGTTAACTTACTGAGTTAGTAATGGGTGTTTCTGATAAACACCTGTTCATTACTAAAACCAGGGCTTGAGGCCAGCTGGCATCAACTCCAAACAACATTATCCCAATTACCACCGTATCAGGGCAATCGGAAATAGTTGTGTGAAGAGCCAGGATTGGCTCATCTAATGTAATTGTACAGTGGCTGTGTGGCCTTGTATTTTTAGGCTGCCAAGGGCCAAATAACCCTGGAGTTCCAGCCTGGTAATACCAACCTGCTGCTGTCTACTTTTATTTTTGCTGGTCATCAAAAATAAGGGGGGACCCCATGTTTTTTTTTTTTTTTTTTAAATAATTAATTTTTTTTTCACTACTAACTGTAAAATATATTCATCTATCTCTCATTTTTCTATCTATTATACATGGATGTCACACATGGGTGTTACAAACAGAGAACATAAGGATGACGCACGACCACATGGATTTACAAAATGTAATATGCCACACGTATGTTTTTCCAAGGATGTGAATGAGGCCTTACTGGGCACATCACTCATTAACCCCTTCAGTACTGAGACTATGAGCGGAAGGTTTTTGCCCTCTGTATCTTATATAAAATGGCAGCGGCTCCCCCTGTCTCAGTCACACACTTTGTGTTGATATATTAGCCTCTGTACTGGAAAATGTAATCTCCATTTTGCTATTATCTTAGTAATAAGTGTAATACAAACAACCCCATATACATTAGATAACTGTTGTCTGATTGGTCTCACCCAACTTCTATACACATGAACTTTGAAGCTTTCCTGTGGTCTTTATGGGAGAGACACCTCCAGACTTCTCTAGTGTAGAACAAGCTGATAAGTCTATGAAACTCTGGAACATTCTCAGCCCTGAAATTATCTGTCAATATTATACAATCGACTAATTTCCTCCACAATCAGCAGTTTCACCGGATTTTAGTCCAATGTGTTTGGGGTCTAAGAGCTCATTGGACACTGCCACTGGCTCAACTTAATAGACATCTGTAGATTGCAGACCCAAAAACCATTAATTGGCCTCTAGTTTCCATAGCAACCAAGCAAACCCCCATGATGAAGAAGAGACTAATGAGCACCTGCTTTTTGGGGGGTATTTTTCATGTAATATATGGAAGCCTAAGCAGAAAATGTAAAAAAAAAATATTCAGAGTTAAGAAAAACAATGCCAAAACTGAAACACTGCACATGTAGACATTTTACTTTACATTTAGTGGCGGTGATGTAATCAGTGATGGACCTTGGCCATATATGCTATAGATTCATAGGTGAAAATGAAGATGTCATCCTCATCATGAAGTAGTTATTTCTCATCTCACAGGTAATGAATATCTCCAGTATTGCTAATGCCAATTCCAAGTGTTGGTAAATGACACAAGAATTAGTGATATGGAAGACAAGTCCATGAGAAACGTATTCAGCTGCAGGCTCCAAGGAAGAAACTGCTTGTTGTGTGTGTGCCCTAAAATATATATATGCTTTATTAGTAGATATAAAGAAAAAAATGACTACTGTAAAAAAATAACAAACATTAACACATTACTCCCTTGCCACTACTGCTTGGGTCCCCTCTAGTCTCTGTATTTACTGGTCAATTTGTTCATTGACAACAAACGTGATCTCTGCAATCAGTGAGTGGCTGAAGCATTGATCAAAATTGGGAGTACTAAGGATACATCTTATTTAGCAGTTCAGTATATGTTCCAGTCCATATGAAGCAAGAGAGAATACAACTTGTACACATTCTGTCTCCAGACACGTTTCTCCTTGGTATCCCCAGTAATTGTATTATTACCCAGGATTCTTTATGATGTTACATGGTCATCTTCTCCCCATTATTCAGGTCGCTACAATATCGGATCCTCTCAGTGAAGATCTATATAAGAGAATTTTCCTGAATTACCTGTCAAATATGGATGTGGACAGGAACAAGATGGCGGAGAGGATATTACACCTCGCCCTAGAGATCCTCTTCCTTGTTACTGGAGAGGTGAGAGATTCTGGTGACAATGTCACATGACATCATTCTTATCTATGGACAGAATAACAGATGGACAGAGCTGGAGAGGTGAGGACTCGGGAAATGTCTGGAGTGAGATCTATTAATGTGTCTCTCCATAACCAGGATTACACAGTAGTGAAGACCTCTAGTGATCTGTGCTGTCAGGACCCTGTGTCTGAGGGAAGACCCCTGAGCCCAATCACAGGTCCTCCACCTCACCCCCTGATACATGAGGACATCAATGACCAGAAGATCCTAGAACTCACCTACAAGATGATTGAGCTACTGACTGGAGAGTGACAGTGCTGGGAATGCTGGGACATTATACAGTAATGCTATGAAGGGATCGGGGATGACGGTGTCATTGTATGTGTCAGGTTCCTATAAGGTGTCAGGACGTCACTGTCTATTTCTCCATGGAGGAGTGGGAGTATGTAGAAGGTCATAAAGATCTGTACAAGGACGTCATGATGGAGGTTCCCCAGCCCCTCACATCACCAGGTAATAGACAGGACTAAATACACACAGACTATAATTATCTGTATTTAAGGAATGAATTAAGTCCCTGTATGTGTTTCCTCCAGTTCTATCCAGTAAGAGGACAACACCGGAGAGATGTCCCCGTCCTCTTCTTCCACAGGACTGTAAACAAGAAGATCCCGATGTTCCTCTGGATCATCAGGTAGATGGAGGGAAGGTGTCATGAAATCTATGATGTGTAGATGGCTGTGAAGGTCTTGTGCTCAGTCTTGTTTTATCCACCTGTATTATATGTTTTATACTTGTGTAATGAGAATGGTGGAGATGGCAGGATTACAGCTGATCATAGATGTGACCTCTCCATCTGTCTGTGGCTTTTATGATATTTATTATGACATTTATTTCAGCGTGAATATCTGACCCATATTAATACTACAGAGACATATGTGAGTGGTGTGGAGCAGTGTAAAGAGGAGATTCCTACAAATAACTGCCCGGGTGAGTAATAACCACTAAATGCAGGAAAGTCACAGATTCTTCTCCGTCATCGGCTGTGGCTTCTTTATCGGTGGTGTAGTCTGGCTATATCACAGTCATGTAGTTGCCATTCTGACACTAAACCACTGCGTTGAAACTGTCCCATTACTTTAGGCATTGGAGATAGAAGTTGCATACTCACAGCTGCCCAGATTTGTAAACTACAAGGTCAAATACAGCGTACGTAGACTGTGCTCACAAGTCAGAAAATCACTTATGACAAATATTATGATGGGCCTCTAAGAGTAAGCTGAGGGTAATGAGGCTGTTGCCTTCCTAGAATCCGGGCATCAAATAAAATTAATCTAGCTTCTCTCTATTTTGTGCTGTGGAATATGATAATTTAGTCCTCACAAAACCAGGTCCAGTCTTTTTGATCAAACTTTGCTTTTGTGATCTCCAACATTAAATGTCCACTGAGAGCCAAGTGTGAATTTTTGTACTATAGTTTCCATTTATTATGATTTTATCAAATATATTTTAAGACCGACTAACTTCAAAGCAAAGTATTGAAATCTGAGTCTTCAGTGGTTGATACATTTTAATGGATAGCTAAAAAGATGGTAATAAATGGCAAACTATCGAGACTACTTCACTATGAGACTGATAAAGAGACCTGAGTAGTCTCAAAAGCTTGCTATTTACTACCATCTTTTTAGCTAGCCATTAAAAGGTATCTTTGCTTTGAGGACTCTCAAATTGTAATATCTTTAATACAGTACAAACAAATATCTTAACTTCAAAGATAATTGCAATAAACTAAAAAAAAACATTACATGTCTGCCGTGATAAATCCCTGTGCTGTGTGTGGTTAATGGCTATAATATATATAAGCTACCGACCGAACCACATCCTCTGATTACTCCAGACATGTTTCACCACTAGTTACTCATTTTTCTCACTGATGAAGACTGTTGAGTTTGATCATTTAATTAAAGATGTTATTGTCTATATGCACAGTTTTTGACTACACCGTGTGCAGAATTATTAGGCAAATTAGTATTTTGATCACGATACTTTTTATACATGTTGTCCTACTCCAAGCTGTATAGGCTTGAGAGCCAACTACCAATTAAGTAAATCAGGTGATGTGCATCTCTGAAATGAGGATGGGTGTGGTCTAATGACATCACCCTATATAAGGTGTGCTTAATTATTAGGCAACTTACTTTCCTTTGGCAAAATGGGTCATAAGAGAGATTTGTCTGGCCCTGAAAAGTCCAAAATTGTGAGATGTCTTGCAGAGTCTTGAAATTGCCAAACATTTGAAGCGTGATCACTGAACAATCAAGCGTTTCATGGCAAATGAGCAACAGGATGGCAAGAAGCGTGTTGGGCAAAAAAGGCGCAAAATAACTGCCCATGAAATGAGGAAAATCAAGCGTGAAGCTCCCAAGATGCCATTTGCCACCAGTTTTGCAATATTTCAGAGCTGCAATGTTACTGGAGTATCAAAAAGCACAAAGTGTGACATACTCAAGGACATCGCCACTGTAAGAAAGGCTGAAAAACAACCACCTTTGAACAAGAAACATAAGATAAAACGTCAAGACTGGACCAGGAAATATGTTAAGACTGATTTTTCAAAGGTTTTATGGACTGATGAAATGAGAGTGACTCTTGATGGACCAGATGGATGGGCCAGAGGTTGGATCAGTAAAGGGTAGAGAGCTCCACTCCGACTCAGATGCCAACAAGGTGGAGGTGTGGTACTGGTATGGGCTGGTATCATCAAAGATGAACTTGTGGGACCTTTTCGGGTTGAAGATGGAGTGAAGCTCAACTCCCGGACCTACTGCCAGTTTCTGGAAGATAACTTCTTCAAGTAGTGGTACAGGAAGAAGTCGGTATCGTTCAAGAAAAACATGATTTTCATGCAGGACAATGCTCCATCACATGCATCCAACTACTCCACAGCGTGGCTGGCCAGTAAAGGTCTAAAAGAAGAAAAAATAATGACATGGCCCCCTTGTTCACCTGACCTGAACCACACAGAGAACATGTGGTCCCTCCTAAAATGTGAGATCTACAGGGAGGGAAAACAGTACACCTCTCAGAACAGTGTCTGGGAGGCTGTGGTGGCTGCTGCCCGCAATGTTGATCGTAAACAGATCAAGCAACTGACAGAATCTATGGATGGAAGGCTGTTGATTGTCATCATAAAGAAAGGTGGCTATATTGGTCACTAATTTTTTTGTGTTTTGTTTTTGCATGTCAGAAATGTGTTTTTCTAAATTTTGTGCAGTTATATTAGTTTACCTGGTGAAAATAAACAAGTGAGATGGGATTATATTTGGTTTTTATTAAGTTGCTTAATAATTCTGCACAGTAATAGTTACCTGCACAAACAGATACCCTCCTACAATAGCCAAATCTAAAAAAAAAAAACACTCCAACTTCCAAAAATATTAAGCTTTGATATTTGAGTCTTTGGGGTTGATTGAGAACATAATTGTTGATCAATAATAAAAATAATCCTCTACAATACAACTTGCCTAATAATTCTGCACACAGTGTACTCTGATTTTATCTTCCCGCAACCAGTTTTCCTGTTCCTAACAAGGCCCCATATTTCAAATATGACACGTATCACTTTATGAGGTGATAACTTTGGATGCTACTTATGGTTCCAATGATTCTGAGATATTTTCTTCTTCCGTTATACGTTGTACTTGGTACTTTGTGTTTCTAGAAATTTTAGGTTGTTATTTTCAAACTTTAAAGTTTTATGCTCTTAAAACAGATAGTGATATGACACAAAATAGTTGATAAATAACATTTACCATACTTATACCTTTCATCAGCAGCATTTTCCATCATCCTTTTATTTTTCTTTGACTGATGAAAGGCTTACAAGTTTAGTAATTTAAAGTGATGACGTGTTAAATTAAATCTGCAAATTCTATTTTTTGGGTTTCAAATCACTTTTAAAATTATTTTGAGTGGCCTATATTTTAGACAATTGCATTTTTCATGGTATCAAAAACCACATTCAGAAAACAACAAAGCCGAACACAAAAAATATATACCGTATATACTCGTGTATAAGCCGAGTTTTTCAGCACAGAAATTGTGCTGAAAAGTGCCCCCCTTGGCTTATACACGAGTCAGTGACGGCTGTCAGTGTGTGGGGCCGGTGTCCGGGGGCTGAAGGAGGTGGGGGAGGCTGTACACTGAGCGGGCAGTCACGTGCCCCCGCTCATTAGTGCAATGCAATATGCACTGCATCCCCCTGTCCATCAGCGACAGGGGGAGCCGTGCATATTACATTGCACTGTCAGCGCTCCTCCGCCCCCCCCCTGTGGCAGTATACAGCAGTGCCCCCCCCCTGTGCTATATACAGCCCCCCCCATCCCCGTTGCTGCCGCACACCTGTAAAATGAAGATCTTTCATACTTATCCTCCTGCTGTCGCCGCGCGCATCCCCCGCTCTCCTTCTTGGTTGCACCCGGCGTCCATCCACGTGACCGCGCACAAGTAATGACGTCATTACTTGTGCGCGGTCATATGGATGGATGCCGGGTGCAAGCAAGAAGGAGAGCGGGGATGCGCGCGGGCGCAGCAGGAGGATAAGTATGAAAGATCTTCATTTTACAGGTGTGCGGCAGCAACGGGGATGGGGGGGGCTGTATATAGCACAGGGGGGGGGGCACTGCTGTATACTGCCACAGGGGGAGCCTGCTGTATACTGCCACAGGGGGAGCCTGCTGTATACTGCCACAGGGGGAGACTGCTGTATACTACCACAGTGGGAGACTGCTGTATACTGCCACAGGGGGAGCCTGCTGTATACTGCCACAGGGGGAGCCTGCTGTATACTGCCACAGGGGGAGCCTGCTGTATACTGCCACAGGGGGAGCCTGCTGTATACTGCCACAGGGGGAGCCTGCTGTATACTGCCACAGGGGGAGACTGCTGTATACTGCCACAGGGGGAGACTGCTGTATACTGCCACAGGGGGAGCCTGCTGTATACTGCCACAGGGGGAGCCTGCTGTATACTGCCACAGGGGGAGCCTGCTGTATACTGCCACAGGGGGAGCCTGCTGTATACTGCCACAGGGGGAGACTGCTGTATACTACCACTGGGGAGGCTGCTGTATACTACCACTGGGGCTGCTGTATACTGCCACAGGGGGAGACTGCTGTATACTACCACAGGGGGAGACTGCTGTATACTACCACAGGGGGAGACTGCTGTATACTACCACTGGGGAGGCTGCTGTATACTACCACTGGGGCTGCTGTATACTACCACTGGGGAGGCTGCTGTATACCACTGGGGGGGACTGTATACGTGTGCTGGGGTCCACCCTCGGCTTATACACGAGTCAATAGGTTTTCCCAAGTTTTGGGGGCAAAAGTAGGGGGGTCGGCTTATACACGGGTCGGCTTATACACGAGTATATACGGTATATTAATACTCTGTTTTCCAGATCACAGGGATTGCCTTAACCCCTATACATGGGTCTGTGCTCACACAGTGACAGCAGTAGCTAAACTGCACAGCTAATACAGACACAGTGTGAATAGGGGTATAGCAATCACTGCTCTAGATACAATGCAAAATGGAAGACGTAGCTTCAACAGTAGCTACTGCGGAGTGCCCGGAAACCAACGCCAAGGTGCTTCCGTTTTTCCGGGTCCTAACGCTATGACTAATGGTGGTATGTGAGATGCTGGGTTTATATGCCTCTATTCTGATTAAAAACAAGAAAAGTATGTGTTGGACTCAGACAAAATGGAGGCCTCAGCTGGTCACAGGGCAGGGGAAGGGGGATAGGGAGGGAGCTCAGTCATAAAAAATACAATTGTAACTAAATAATATGAATGACTGGCATCAACCTCTAAGTGTAGGTGCAAGCAGAAAAAATACATTAAATATAAGGGAGTTATCTGCTGCAACACTAAACACTATGTGCACTTTTAATGAGTGCCAGCAGTAGCTAAACTGCACAGCTAATACAGACACAGTGTGAATAGGGGTATAGCAATCACTGCTCTAGCTACAATGCAAAATGGAAGACTTAGCTTCAACAGTAGCTACTGCGGAGTGCCCGGAAACCAACGCCAAGGTGCTTCCGTTTTTCCGGGTCCTAACGCTATGACTAATGGTGGTATGTGAGATGCTGGGTTTATATGCCTCTATTCTGATTAAAAACAAGAAAAGTATGTGTTGTAAAAGTATGTGGCATATAAACCCAGCATCTCACATACCACCATTAGTCATAGCGTTAGGACCCTGAAAAACGGAAGCACCTTGGCGTTGGTTTCCGGGCACTCCGCAGTAGCTACTGTTGAAGTTAAGTCTTCCATTTTGCATTGTATCTAGAGCAGTGATTGCTATACCCCTATTCACACTGTGTCTGCATTAGCTGTGCAGTTTAGCTACTGATGGCACTCATTAAAAGTGCACATAGTGTTTAGTGTCGCAGCAGATAACTCCCTTATATTTAATGTATTTTTTATGCTTGCACCTACACTTAGAGGTTGATGCCAGTCATTCATATTATTTAGTTATAATTGTGCTCACACAGTGACTCCTAGGCTCGTACTCACACAGTGACTCCTAGGCTGGGGAAACAGTTAACAGATGTTCAGAGCAGGGCTGGGGAGTCGGTAAACCAAATATCTAACTCTTCAATTTCCTTGAATCTGACTCCAACTCCACTAAAATGGACTCCGACTCTACGACTCTGACTCCACAACCATGGCTGTGAAGTCAATAAGCCAAACATCTGAATCCAACTCCTCAATTTATCTGAATCTGATTCCGACTCCACCCAAAATGGACACCGACTCCAACTCCACAGCCTTGGTTCGGCTGAAGGAGATGGCAAGAAGCCTAGTCAGGTAGCTGGGTCAAAAGCAGAAGTGTAGAGGATATAAAAAATCAGAAGATGCAAAAGTAGTCACTTAACAGGCCAGTAACAGAATAAGAAACAAATTTAAAAGCGGGGAACTGAGCACACAGGACTGAACCAGAAGGCTATATCTGGCAATTTGCAGCAATATGCTTTTAGTTTTAGTAGGGTGCAGTGCTTTCCAATTGGCTGAAGCAGAGATGACAGAATTGCAGAAAACCAAAGCAATAGATGGTCCTTTAAAGTGTCTCGATTTTGGAAATTATAACCCTCAGTGAATTTCTCCATAGTTGTAGTGACTATTTTGATTCCACACACTTTCTGTAAATTTTGTGGAAGTTGGAGAGGGAAAATTGTAAATATGCCATTTTTCTAGCCAACACATAGTGTCCAGATGGTGATCCAGGAAACACACTGTAAATTCAGCGAGTTCTTCTCACTAGGGGAATTCAAAGTACATGGATAGTAAATGTGGTCTAGGCACACTGAAAAGCTCAGAATCGAGGGGAAGATTTGCGTTTGGGAAAGTGGATTTTGCTGGATAGGTTTCTGAACGCCATGTTGCTTTAAAAGAGCCTTTGAGCCACTAATAATGGTGTAACCCTCTGTTTTTTCATTGACAGATGATGGAACTGAATGAGGACTTGTTTTTTGTGGAATGGGTAGACTTTTTTATTGGTATCAAATTTGCCTACTTAATACTTTTTGATGTCTTTTTACTCCAGTATTTGGGTGGCAGAATGAACAATGATTACTACACTCTACTTGTTCATCCTATGCAGTTTTCTATTAGACATCTATTTTGCTATATAACTTACACTTTCTATGGATATTTTAAGTAGAAATGTTTAAATATATAGATTTCAAGAATATGTTATTTAAAAATAACTGGTTTTATTTTTAGCAGATGACTGTACGAGAAGATCAGAAGGACAACTGACCTCTTCAATTTGTAAATCAGATGAACTTGACATCACAAAGAATACAATAAAAGTGAATGCTATTACTCCACATATCCCAACTTCTGTTCACAGCAAAGGTCTATCATCAGATTCTGTGAAAAAGGTCCTATCTTCTGAATCATTACAGACTACTAAGAAAAATAAAAGTCAGAAAATAGGCATTAAAGTGCAAAACACTATTAAAACAAAGTCATTTTCACATTCAGAATATGAAAATCGTTTTTTCCTCAAAACATCTTTTCTTAAACATCACAAAACTGACACAAAGGACAAGAGGTTTTTTTGCTCCAAGTGTGGAAAATATTTCAAAAAGAAATCGGTTCTTGTAAGGCATGAAAAAATTCATACTGGGGAGAATACATATTCATGTTCAGAATGTGGGAAGTGTTTTACAGAGAAATCAAATCTTATAACACATCACAGAACTCACACAGGGGAGAAGCCTTTTTCATGTTCAGAATGTGGGAAGTGTTTTAGTCGAAAATCACATCTTGAAAGACATCAGAAAACTCACACAGGGGAGAAGCCTTTTTCATGTTCAGAATGTGGGAAGTGTTTTAGTCGAAAATCACATCTTGAAAGACATCAGAAAACTCACACAGGGGAGAAGCCTTTTTCATGTTCAGAATGTGGAAAATGTTTTATAGAGAGCGTGCACCTTGTTAGACACCAGAGACGTCACACAGGGAGAAGCCTTTTTCATGTTTAGAATGTGGGAAATATTTTAACCAGAAATCAATCCTTATTGCACACCAGAGAACTCATACAGGGGAGAAGCCTTTTTCTTGTTCAGAATGTGGAAAATATTTTAGCCAGAAATCAAGCCTTATTACACACCAGAGAAGTCACTCACGGGAGAAGCCTTTTTCATGTTCAGAATGTGGGAAATGCTTTGTACAGAAATGTCACCTTGTTATACACAAGAGAAGTCACACAGGGGAGAAGCCTTTTTCATGTACAGAATGTGGGAAATGTTTTAACCAGAAATCGTATCTGGTTATACACCATAGAACACATACAGGGGTGAAATTCTATTCATGTTCAGAATGTGGACATTTTTTTAATCAGAAATCACATCTCTTTAGACACCAGAGAACCCACACAACAGAAAAGCCATTTTCATGTTCACAATGTGGGAGATGTTTTAACCAAAAATGTTACCTAATTAAACATCAAAAATCCCACAAGGGGTGAAGCAGTTATCATATGTAGAATGTGAAAAATGAATTACTCAAAATCATATTTTGTTGAGTATTAAAAATCAATCACACGGGGAGAAATTCTATATTTTATTGAGAAATTATACAAAAAATCATATAATCAGTTTCCTTCCCGATCACTGAGAGAACTGCTGTCTCTCATGCTGCCCTACACTGGGTCTATGTGATTGGTGCAGAGCAGACAAGGAAGCTCCCATGACCTGCACAGAGGATGCACATTCTAATTGAGTAGCTAAAGAACCTTTCACTGGAGTAGCTCCAGAACCATTTTAGGAAATGTAATGGATCACATAACCTTAAAGGGAACCAACCACCCCAAATGACCCCCCCGGACTGTTAATATGTGTCCCTACACCCAGCACACACATTTGGGGCAATCGTTTTTGCTAAAAAAAACTGTTTAGTAGATGCTAAGATATAGATTTATGAAGTTTAATAAATTCAGCCGACTTGGTGTTACCTAGTGCAGTGTTCCATGTGCCTGTCAGCCTCCTCTCCCCCCCTCCCTTCAGTGAAGCCCTTCTGTGCAAGCCGAAAATGCCCCGCCTGTCTGCTGCTGCCTGATAAATTATGCACGCCCATCTCTGCTTCTAAGAGACTGGCCGCGTCATGAAAGGGGCGGGGCTAAATCGCGGCATGCCAGACCCCCGCCCCCTTTCATTTTCGGCTTGCACAGAAGGGCTTCACTGAAGGGAGGGGGGAGAGGAGGCTGACAGGCACGAAGAAATGCACGAGGACAAAGCTAGGTAACACCCATTCGTCTGAATTTATTAAACTTCATAAAGCTATATCTTAGCTTCTACTAAACAGTTTTTTTAGCAAAAACGATTGCCCCAAATGTGTGTGCTGGGTGTAGGGACACATATTAACAGTCCGGGGGGGTCATTTGGGGTGGTTGGTTCCCTTTAAAGGATTTGTAAAATGGGCTGATGCATACACAGTCTATGTGTATATAAATGTATACATGTAGCAAAGCTGTATGTGTATATAAATGTGCTCATGTTGCAAAGCTGAGTGTGCGCATACTGTCCATGCAGCAGTGTTGTGTAAAAAATGTGCTGCAGTGTGGTCATTAATGTGTACTTGATAACACATGCAAAATGTTGAGAAAATGAATAATGAGGCCCAGATTCTTTCATTTTTGACCACAATGTTTCTTTTAGAGTAAATCACTTTCTCATACATTCCTGAAGTAATAACCTTTTGTAGGAAGGATCATCTAAATCCATCTAAATGTTATCAATTTATGTGCAGGAAATAATAACATTTTTAATACCACAGCATGTGTATAAGATCAGGAATATCCCCCTCAGGAAGCTGGTGCTACCATGTGAGACCAGTGAAACGCTGTGTTGGGGTCTTCTTTTCTCTGGTGATCACTTGGCCCATTATTGGCACAAACTGGTATTATGGGTATGTTTATATGATGTTTTTAGGGCTAATGCTTGCATTTACATTTAAAGTAATGTGGTTTGATGTCCTTCCTTTGTATTCATCAGCAAATAATTTTCTGATCTATGTAATGATATCATTGTGAAAAAAGCACTTTCACTTTATGTTTGCTGGATTGTCTATTGAGGGGGGCACCATAACCTGACCCAGGGGGTAGTAACCCTTTATTGCATTTTTTCCTGGATTGTGATATACCGTGTTTCCCCGAAAAGAGGGCGCCTCCCGAAAATAAGGCATGCTTGGGTTGGCGCCCTACCTTCTAATATAAGACACCCCCCGATTATAGGGCGTACCTTGCGGTGCTCTCCGGAGGTCCCCTGCTCTCCAGCGGCCCCCCCCCAGCGCTCTCCTGATTCCCACTGTAGCTGCCAAACTCCGCCCAGGTCAGGAGCCCTACGCGAATTACAGCGCAGGAACTGTGAGCCAATCACAGCCCAGGAACCGCAAGCCAATCCACGGCCAGCTGACATCATGCATGGCCTCTGATTGGCTAGCGGTTCCTGGGCTGTGATTGGCTCACAGTTCCTGCGCTGTAATTGGCGCAGGGCTCCTGACCTGGGCGGAGTTTGGCAGGTACAGCGGGAATCCGGAGAGCGGAGGGCAGCGGGGAGAGCGGGGGCCACCGGAGAGCGGAGGACAGCAGGGAGAGCGGGGGCCATCAGACAGCGGAGGCCATCGGACAGCGGGGAGAGCGGGGGCCACCAAAAGAGCGCGGACACCGGACACACTGGTCTGGTAAAAATTGGTTTGTGTGTATGGGTATGTGTATGCGTGTATGGTTATGTGTGTGTGTGTATGGGTATGTGTGAGTGGTGTGTATGGGTGTGTGTGTGTATGGGAGGCTGCAGTGGGATGTGCAGTGGGTATATAAGGCGCCCCCCTCCCCCCCCCCCCAAAAAATAAGACATGGTCCATCTTTTGGACCAAAAAAAAAAATATAAGACATTGTCTTATTTTCGGGGAAACACGGTATGTATGTTTAGCATGAAACCTATTGTCTATGTAGTAGACCCTTGTTAATACCAAACATTACTAGTGATCATTTTCCTTGTTGTACTGTATTCACTGTTTATGAATTTTTAACACTCACTGTCCTTAATAAACTGTATTTTTGATTATATTCCTCTTTCTCCTTTAATTCCATGTGTATAAGATCAGCAGGTTCCGCTAATCACTTCAGACCTCTGGCCTCTGTATGTATGCCGACTTTGTGGAGAAACAGAGTTCATATATTCCCTATGGATAATTTATATTGGTCACACTCTCCAACTCTTTCTTAGCATTTATGCAAAAGTCAGTTTTTCTTGTACAAGTCCTATCCATGGCTTTCTTATATAAAACTTGTGCTTATTATAGTCTATAGATTTATTCACTCATCCGTGTATTTTTGCAGACCTGGTGGTTCACACAAAATTACTAATAAATGTCCAATAGTCCAATATTGAGTCAAGTCTCGGATCAAATTCTCCAATACAAGTCTATGGGTCTGAAAAAATTGGACAGTACTAGGGTGCCATCCATGTGCTGCTTGCTCTTACCAGACTGTTTATTATTAGAAGTTTGAAAAACCTCCATCACTTCATATTTTTTCTTCCGAGAAAAGGCTTTATTCACACATCAGTATTGGTCGATATTTCATTAGTATGCCAAAATCCAGAGGTGTCTCCAAAACACAGACCTTGTTTTTTGGTACATAAACACTGATGTTAACTACTAACCAAATACATATGAATGAGAGATGAGTGAACATGTTCACTAATTTCAAATTTAGTATGAACATTGCAGATGCGATTAGTGATTAGAAACCTGAGCAATTTACTAAAAAATCGGCAAATTCAGTTTTGGAAAAAAAGAAAAAAAGTTCGAAATTTTAAAATGGCTATAAAACTTTCCTTGATGCAAAAATACTGGCCAGAAGATACGGTGGCATAACTAACCTAAGGTTAGGTGTTGTTCACAGCCATCAGGTCTACCGCTTTCTTTCAACCTGTAAAATTTAATGGAGTTTGGAAAAAAAAATTTCTTCTTCCTTGAGTTTGCAGGTGTTGGGACACCTGCAGGCTGTGAATTTTTGGAACAGTGCCAGTTGTGGCAGCAGCTGTGAAATCCAAGAATCTTAAAATCATCTTTAAACATCCCTTTAACCCCTTCCCGACACATGTCTCAGCGTCTGAGACATGAAAACCAGTGCGTTACCGACCGATGTCTCAACGTCTGAGACATCTGGGGAACCCACTCCTGCAGCTCAAGTGAGGATCTCACTGACCTGTCTCTTGAGCTGCAGATACATGAGGACATGCACTATTGCCCGGGGGGGGGGGCACTTTGCCCCCCTAAGGCTACAGCCACGGTAATTGGCGTTGAAAATGAAACCACAAATTACCGCGGCTGTACTGACTGCGGTCTCCCCCTGCCTCGCTCCTCCTGCTCCCTCGCTCATCTCCCCCCTGTCCTGTAAACCCTCCCTGCTCATCTGCCATGTCCCCTCTGTCTCCTGCCCCCTTGACCGCCGATCACAGGTGATTACCGGAGCAGTGATCACCGCTCCAGTGATCACCTCCCCCTGTCGCCTCTTCCCGCTGCCGGAGCGGTGATCACCGCTCCGGGCATCATCTCCTCATCAGGGATCACCTCCACCTGTCCTCCTGCCGCCCACCGCCGGAGCAGTGATCACCTCCTCCCGGTGAACACCGCTCCGGGGATCACCTGCTGCTGCCTGCTGCCGCCTCCAGTGCAGCCTGCTGCCACCTCCGGCCCCCTCTGGTCTTCTTCCGGTCCCTGGTTCTCCTGGCATCGTCTGGTGAGTCCCCCTGCCTGTGGGATGCCTTTACTGCAGCCTGAACCACCACTGCGCAGAGGCTGCAAGATCTCTGCTCTGCGGTCTGATCCCCCTGCATGGGGATCGAGCTACAGAAAGCGATCTCGCAACGCCGGCGCAGTGATCCACATAGTGGATCTCTGCACCCAGGCTGCCAGATTGCTGCTCTGCAGTCCAATCCTCTTGCATGGCGATCGAGCTGCAGAAAGCGATCTCGCAGCCCTGGCGCAATGATCCATATAGTGGATCACCGCACCCGGGCTGCCAGATCACTGCTCTGGAGTCCGATCCTCGTTCATGGGGATCGAGCTGCAGAACGCGATCTCACAGCCCCAGCTCTGCACCCAGGCTGCTAGATCGCTGCTCTGCAATCCGATCCGCCTGCATGGGGATCGAGCTGCGGAAAGTGATCTTGCAGCCCCTGCGCTGCACCCGGGCTGCAAGATCGCTGCTCTGCAGTCCGATCTGCCTGCATGGGGATCGAGCTGCAGAAAGTGATCTCGCAGCACCTTCGCTGCTCTGCAGTCCGATCCGCCTGCATGGCGATCGTGCGTCATGGGACCTTCGTTGTGGACTACGTCGGATCTTTTTATAATAAAGATGGAGTCCGAATTTTGTGTGTTTTTTTTTTTTTTCAAATAAAAAGATTTTTCTCTGTGTGGTGTATTTTTTGACTATTTACTAGAGATTCGTAATGGCCGGGTCTAACATTGGCCCGACATCATGAATCTTGGGCTTAGTGCCAGCTGCCAATAAACAAGCTGGCATTAACCCCTTTAATACCCAGTTTGCCACCGGCACCAGGGCAACTGGAAGAGCCTGGGTACAGCGCCAGAAAATGTCGCTTCAATGAATGCGCCATTTTCTGGGGCGGCTACGGGCTGAAATTCGCAGCATGGAGGGCCCAGAACGCTTGGGCCTTTCCATGCTAAGGATTCCAGCCCCCAGCTGCCTAGTTGTACCTGGCTGGGCCAAAAATATGGCGGAGCCCCACGTCATTTTTTTTCTCTAGAATTAGTTCTAGAAATAAAAAAAAAGGGATTTGCTGTATTTTTGGTTGCAGCCAGGTACAACGAGGCAGCTCGGGGTTCGTGGCAGTCCGTAGCTGCCAAGTTGTACCTGGCTGGACCAAAAATATAGCAGAGCCACTTATCATTTTTTTTTTCTAGAATTAGTTCTAGAAATAAAAAAAAAAGGGATTTGCTGTATTTTTGGTTGCAGCCAGGTACAATGAGGCAGCTGGGGGTTGCTGGCTGGCTGTAGCTGCCAAGTTGTACCTGGCTGGACCAAAAATATGGTGGAGCCACACGTCATTTTTTTTTCTAGAATTAGTTCTAGAAATAAAAAAAAAAAGGCCTTCGCTGTATTTTTGATAGCCAGCCATGTACAACTTGGCAGCTGGCGGACTGGAATCCTCAGCGTGGAGAGACCCAAATCTTGTGGGCCCCCCACGCTGCAAATTGCAACCCACAGCCACCCAAGAAAATAGCGCATTCATTAGAGGCGTCATTTTCTGGTGCTGTACCCCAACTCTTCCAGTTGCCCTTGTGTTGGTGGCACACGAGTTCCCCATATGCGACATAGTGTCCGCTAACAATTTCAATGGAGAATTAGCTCCAATTGTTAGCGGAAACCATGTCGCGTATGCAGAGCCCCTCCCTATGTGCCTGAACATTGGAGCTCCCCCACAAGTGACCCCATTTTAGAAACTAGACCCTCCAAGGAACTTATCTAGATACATAGTGAGCACTTTGAACTCACATGTGCTTCACAAATTAGTCCGTAAAAGGGAAAAAGATTTTTTGTGAAAAAAAAGTAATTTTTCATTTTTACGGATCAATTTGTGAAGCACCTAGGGGATCAAAATGCTCACTATGCATCTAGATAAGTTCCCGGGGGGTCTTGTTTCCAAAATGGGGTCACTCGTGGGGGAGCTCCAATGTTTAGGCACACAGAGGCTCTTTATATGCGACATGGTGTCCACTAATAATTCCAATTGTTAGCGGACACCATGTTGAATATGGAGAGCCCCTGTGTGCCTAAACATTGGAGCTTCCCCACAAGTGACCCCATTTTGGAAACTAGATCCCCCAGGGAACATATTTAGATGCATAGTGCGCACTTTGAACCCCCAGGTGCTTCACAAATGAATCCATAAAAATGAAAAAAGCAAATTTTTGTGGAAAAATATTTTTTTTTCATATTTACGGATCAATTTGTGAAGCACCTGGGGGTTCAAAGTGCTCACCACTCATCTAGATATGTTCCCTGGGGGGTCTAGTTTCCAAAATAAGGTCACTTGTGGGGGAGCTCCAATGTTTAGGCACACAGGGGCTCTCCAAACGC
Organism: Allobates femoralis; assembly: GCA_033576535.1. NCBI lineage: Eukaryota > Metazoa > Chordata > Amphibia > Anura > Aromobatidae > Allobates > Allobates femoralis. The sequence continues at coordinate 160,389,176 of JARQOC010000006.1, forward strand.
GACATGGTGTCCGCTAACAATTTGAACTGATCTTCCATTCAAATTGTTAGCTGACACCATGTCGCGTTTGGAGAGCCCCTGTGTGCCTAAACATTGGAGCTCCCCCACAAGTAACCCCATTTTGGAAACTAGACCCCCAGAGAACCTATCTAGATGGTTGTTGAGCATTTTGAACCCCCAGGTGCTTCACAAATTAATCTGTAAAAATGAAAAAAAAAAACATTTTTTGGAAAAAAAGTACTTTTTCATATTTACGGATCAATTTGTGAAACATCTGGAGGTTCAAAGTGCTCACTACCCATCTAGATATATTCCCTGGGGGGTCCAGTTTCCAAAATGGGGTCACTTGTGAGGGAGCTCCAATGTTTAGGCACACAGGGGCTCTCCAAACACAACATGGTGTCTGCTAAGAATTTGAATGGAAAATTAGCTCAAATTGTTAGCGGACACATGTTGCAATTGGAGATCCCCTGTGTGCCTAAACATTGGAAATCCCCAACAAGTGACCCCATTTTGGAAACTAGACCCCCCCAAGGAACGTATCTAAATGCATAGTGAACACTTTGAACCCCTAGGTGCTTTACAAATTGATCCGCAAAAATGAAAAAAATATTTTATTGTGGAAAAAAGTACTTTTTCATTTTTACGGATCAATTTGTGAAGCAACTGGGGGTTCAAAGTGCTCTCTGTGCACCTAGAAATAAGAAGGGGAAAGAAGCGCACATAGCGTAATACCTTCGGGTTTGATGGTCACACGGACTGCCACAATATAGACTTACATGGTCTGGTTGTGAATGGTCACAATTCCCTTGGACAAGTATGTATGGTCGCAGCAGGCGCCCGGCGAAGTAAGGATCCACTTGGAGAAATTAGAACCGGATGGATAGAAGCCTCGCTGACCACAATAAGAGTAACACAGTAACACACACACTCTGTTTATTCAGCCTACGCGTTTCGTGGCAAACAGGCCACTTCATCAGGGCATCAAGATTCAACGGCACATCCAGTTATATATACACACAGGAACAATCAAAAAAGTCACAAAAAAAATTACACCCTACCCCCCTCTGACATCACTTCCGGTGAAAACGCCCACTATAAGTCAAACATGTATAAAAATGCCCATTACATTGATTACAATACATTAAAAATACATTAAAACACAATAATCAGTATTTTTAATCGCATATGTTCTTCAATAAATAATTAAAACATTTTTGGTATTAAGATAAACCAGGATTAGAACTAACCCTGGCAGGGGCATAAAACTCTCTTCCGGAGATTAAACCTCCGTCTCATACAACTTAACCATCCAGTCATCTTTGGTGAGAGCAACTGTTTAGCCAGGATCCACCAACTCACCCCATCCAAACAATTAAATATCCTCATTTACTTAGTACACAAACCTTCTTTTTTATATAAAAAGTAAACATCTAATATATAAAAGCCGAAGTGACTTCCGTCACTTTGTCCGCACTTCCGTCACTTTGTCCGGTTACGTCACCCGAGCTGTACACCCGCTCAGGGTGAGGCAAGATGTCGGCCGTAAGCAGAACACACACACAGACACACACACATCTACCTATACTTACCACCGGCCCTGCATTCGCCGCCTGGATCCTCAGTCGACATGTCGCCGCCCCCGAACTACTGGATCCAATATGGCGTCCGGGAAGTCTTGCGAGACTTCCCAGACGCCATATTGGATCCAGTCGTCTGGGGGTGGCGACATACTTTGTCCAAGATGGCGTCCACCAAGTCTCATGAGACTTCCCGGACGCCATATTAGATCCAGTCGTCCGGGGGCGGCGACATGTCGACTGAGCATCCAGGCGGCGGGGAAGACGCAGGGCCAGTGGTAAGTATAGCGGAGTGTGTGTATGTGTGTGTGTGCTGACCACTCTGCCCACGGCACAGCACTGACCACTCTGCCGACGTCACTGCGCTGACCACTCTGCCCACGGCGCTGCGCTGACCATTCTGGCCACGGCGCTGCGCTGACCACTCTGCTCACAGCACTGCGCTGACCACTCTGCCCACGGCACTGCACTGACCACTCTGCCCACGTCACTGTGCTGACCACTGCCCACGGCACTGTGCTGACCACTCTGCCCACGGCACTGCTCTCACCACTCTGCCCACGGCACTGCTCTCACCACTCTGCCCACGGCACTGTGCTGACCACTCTGCCCACGGCACTGCGCTGACCACTCTGCCCACGGCACTATGCTGACCGCGCTGACCACTTTCACCGCACTCACTTCTAACCACTGAGCCACTGCGCAGTGCTAACCACTGAGCCACCGCGCTGTGCTAACCACTGAGCCACAGCGCTGTGCTAACCATTGAGCCACCGCGCAGTGCTAACCACTGAGCCACCGTATACTCTGCTACTCACAGAGCCGCCTGTATACTCTGCTACCCACAAATTTGCCTGTATACACACAATTCATTTCACCGCACTCCCATAACTATTAGTAAATAAACTATATATAGATTCTAGACTACCCGATTCTTTAGAATCAGACCGCCATCTAGTATAATTATAAAAATATAAACTTCTTGTCTATAGGGATCTTTCAAGGTAAATGCCCCCTACATTATGTGTCTATAATATGCACACTGAATAATTTATATTTCTTGGTTTGTTGATCTATGTAAATTACAAGTCACCCGTATATACAAACTCACAATTAAAAACCTCTCAATATCAAGAGGAAATGCAGACAGGATTTATATGAGGTAAAGGATGAACGGAAAAAACGAAAAAAATGAATTACAATGTACTCGAATCACAATTACATAAAAATAAAGGGTTTATCCAGAATATGAACCCATTATGTCTAGGGGTCTAGAGGTAACCACAAGGTGATTAAGCAATGTCTCAGACCGGTAAACTATCTGAGCTTTTAGGGAATAGAGACCACTACGGTCATAATATCTCGCCACACTATCACATAGAAGAACTCCATCTGGCAAGATCGTATGAGAGAAACCATCACTGATAACTATCTACTCTATAATTGCCGTAGGCAAAATCGTGTCGGACCCCGAAAACGCCGTGGCTTTGTCACTATGTGACGTGACCACGCGCGAGCAATGGCCGCGAAGTGGCCATTGTGAGTCGCTGGCCGAAAATAGAACCAGAGGCTCGGCCACAAAGTTAGCGATTTACCGCTGAGGTAGCGCGAGCAATGGCCGCGAGGCCATTGCGAGTCGCTACCTCAGCCGCCGCACCTGCCGCAAGTCCCCCTATACTTTCTATGGGGATCCATTGCGAGTCGCTGTGTAGCGCGAGCAATGGCCGCGAGGCCATTGCGAGTCGCTACCTCAGCCGCCGCACCTGCCGCAAGTCCCCCTATACTTTCTATGGGGATTACCGCAACCGCGCCGCAAGTGTAACGGTTATGCGGCGAACGCGGCAGATGCGGTTACACTTGCGGCGCGGTTGCGGTAATCCCCATAGAAAGTATAGGGGGACTTGCGGCAGGTGCGGTTTTGCACTTGCGGCAGGTTTGCCCGCGAAAAAACCCGCGGCTGACTGCGCTGTTGCTGGGTGGCGACACTTTTTGCCTACCAATCACTATACTCCCCCCGCCGTCATTTTATAGTGTTTACTTTTACTTTTCCTCACAAATCATTCCTGCCTTGGTGATCCTGTGGGACGGACGTCGGAAAACCAGTGCTGGAACCTCATCCCTACAATATCAGCTAAGATATCTTTTTTGGCCAATATAATCGATTATTAATTATTATTAATTATTAATATTATTATTATTAGTGTTAATATTAATTATTATTATTAATCGATTATTAATATTATTATTATATTGATATATTCATAATTATATATATATATAGAGATATATAATTCAAAAAAGCTGCACAGCACTCAGCAGACCAGTGTGAACTGGTGCAAGCATAGGACGCAGAGATTAAACAAACTACCGTAAGTAAAAGTCCATGCAGCACACAGCTACCACCAATGATGCACAGTGCTAACAAGCCATATGTGTTTGAGGTAAAAATTCAAAACTTACGTTTTTCAAAAAACTCAATAATCTTTCTTTTAATCTGGAGTTCTTAGTACATACATTGGCCAATGTCTGCTTGCTCATCAACTACGACAAAGTGACTCCAGGTCTGATGAGCCCTAATATATAATTCAAAAAAGCTGCACAGCACTCAGCAGACCAATCTCTGCGTCCTATGCTTGCACCAGTTCACACTGGTCTGCTGAGTGCTGTGCAGCTTTTTTGAATTATATATTATATGGAGTTGCAGACTCCTTTGCTGCAATGTAATTGCACCCTCATTAACCTACAGGTGATGGAGGGTATAGATGGTGCCTGCCCACCGCGAGGTGGGGGGTGGACAAGGAGGGCTTGGATGTCAGATAGGGCTCATCAGACCTGGAGTCACTTTGTCGTAGTTGATGAGCAAGCAGACATTGGCCAATGTATGTACTAAGAACTCCAGATTAAAAGAAAGATTATTGAGTTTTTTGAAAAACGTAAGTGTTGAATTTTTTCCTCAAACACATATGGCTTGTTAGCACTGTGCATCATTGGTGGTAGCTGTGTGCTGCATGGACTTTTACTTAGTTTATATAGAGATATATATATATTGATATATATATATAGATATATAGATAGAGATATATAGATATAGATTAATATATATATATATATATATATATATAGATGTCATATTATATATATGTATATGATTAGTATATATATATATATATTGTATATTAATCTATATATATATATATATATATAATTATATATATATAATATATATATATATATATATATATATATATATATATATTTACACATTATAATAAATTGTAATATATAATATACATTATTTATTTAACCTTCATTGCGAGTCGCTGCCTGAGCCGCGATCACTTGCCGCACCTGCCGCAAGTCCCCCTATACTTTCTATGGAAATTACCGCAACCGCTCCGCAAGTGCCGCGATTGTCGCATAACCGTTGCACTTGCGGCGCGGTTGCGGTAATCCCCATAGAAAGTATAGGGGGACTTGCGGCAGGTGCGGCAAGTGCGGTTTTGCACTTGCGGCAGGTTTGCCCGTGAAAAAACTCGCGGCTGACTGCGCTGTTGCTGGGTGGCGACACTTTTTGCCTACCAATCACTATACTCCCCCCGCCGTCATTTTATAGTGTTTACTTTTACTTTTCCTCACAAATCATTCCTGCCTTGGTGATCCTGTGGGACGCACGTCGGAAAACCAGTGCTGGAACCTCATCCCTACAATATCAGCTAAGATATCTTTTTTGGCCAATATAATCGATTATTAATTATTATTAATTATTAATATTATTATTACTGTTAATATTAATTATTATTATTAATCGATTATTAATATTATTATTATATTGAATTATTCATAATTATATATATATATAGAGATATATATATATATAGTTATATATATAGAGATATATAGATATAGATTAATATATATATATATATAGATGTCATATTATATATATGTATATGATTACTATATATATATATAAAATTGTATATTAATCTATATATATATATATATATATATATATATATATATATATATATATAATTATATATAATATATATATATATATATATATATATATATATATATATATATATACCGTATATACTCGTGTATAAGCTGACCTGTGTATAAGCCGACCCCCCTACTTTTGCCCCCAAAATCTGGGAAAACCTATTGACTCGTGTATAAGCTGAGGGTGGACCCCAGCACAGGTATACAGCCCCCAGCAGTGTGGTATACAGGCCCCCGCAGTGGTATACAAGCCTCCCCAGTGGTAGTATACAGCCCCCAGAAGTGTGGTATACAGCAGCCTCCCCAGTGGTACATACAGGCCCCAGCAGTGTTACAGCAGCCTCCCCAGTGGTATATACAGCAGCAGCCCCAGTGGTAGTATACATCAGCCCCAGAGATATATACAGCAGCCCCAGTGGTAGTATACAGCAGCCCCAGAGGTATATACAGCAGCCTCCCCAGTGGTATATACAGCAGCAGCCCCAGTGGTAGTATACAGCACCCCAGAGATATATACAGCAGCCCCAGTGGTAGTATACAGCAGCCCCAGAGGTATATACAGCAGCCCCAGTGGTAGTATACAGAAGCCCCAGAGGTAGTATACAGAAGCCCCAGTAGTAGTATACAGCAGCCTCAGTGGTATATACAGCAGCAGCCCCAGTAGTAGTATACAGAA
>JARQOC010000006.1:160400436-160411273 GCA_033576535.1 Allobates femoralis
CTTCAAATATGTCTACAAAGGTCATGACAAAGCCAATGTGGAAATTTGTGAAACCAACATCAGACACGATGAAACTCATAAATTCATGGATTCCAGATATGTCAGTGCACCAGGGGCAGCTTGGCGAATCTTTGCTTTCCCAATGCATAGACAATCTCACAGCATTATTCGTCTTGCAGTACATCTGCCTCATTCACAATCACTTTTTTTTCACGAGGGTGATTCTGTGGACAACATCAGTTATTCAATGGACAGACAATCAACACTCATGGCCTACTTTACCCTCAATGAGAATGATCCCAATGCTCGGGAGTACTTATATCGTCAAATTCCTGAGCATTATGTTTAGAAAGAAGGTGCATGGGAAGTTAGAAGGAGAGGAGGTGCTTCAGTCATTGGTAGACTCTACACTGTTAGTATTCAAGAACAAGAACGGTACTATTTAAGGCTGTTGTTACTCCATGTTAAAGGAGCTATAAGTTTTGACAATCTTAAGACTGTTAAGGAAGTCACATACCCAACGTTTAAAGAGGCGGCATTAGCCCTTGGATTGCTGTTCGATGACAGTGTTTGGAGAAAAACTTTATTGGATGCCTGTGTTCTCAATATGCCTGCACAGCTCCGTGACATGTTTGCATATATATGTGTCTTTGGTCCTCCTAATCATCCCCTGGAGTTGTGGCAAGAATTTAAACAACACTTCGTTCAAGATTACTGCCATGCCTACCACCCCGACACTGATGATTGTCAACATTGTGAAGGATATGCCATGACTGATGTCGAACATGTTTTAACATTTCATGCAAAACATTTTAATGATTTTAATCTACCACGCCCAAAAAGAAAACCACACATTCGTCCTCAATACAACAAAGAAGAAGAGTTAGTAAGAGCACGTGAAATGAAAGTTACCTTAAATGATCAACAACGTTTGGCCTATAATGCAATCCATAAAGCTTTAGAGGATACAAGTGATAAGCCAAAGTGCTTTTTCATTGACGGTCCAGGTGGAAGTGGGAAAACATATCTCTATCATCTATTGATTCATGAACTGAGAGGAGAAGGAGAAGTTGTCTCACCTGCAGCCAGTACAGGGATTGCTGCTAATCTATTGCAAGGAGGAAGAACTATCCATTCACTGTATGGCATACCAATACCAATTAATGAGACATCCGTTTCAAGAATCAAAAATGATACTGATGCGGCCCAACATTTGAAGACTACCAAACTCTTCATCATCGATGAGTCTACTATGTTGTCAAAATACGCTTTGCATGTACCGTATTTTTCGCTTTATAAGACGCACCTGATTATAAGACGCACCTCCAAATTTGGTGAAGGAAAAGAGAAAAAAAATATTTTTTCATGTTAAATGGGGTCCATCTTATAATGCCAGTGTCCGTCTTACAAATAATATATATGAGGACTGGAGTTGGGGACCTCTGTACTATGGCACTTCACTGTAGTAGAACACCTCACTGTAGTACTATGGCACCTCAGTGCGGTGTGGTACCTATGTCTAGTAGAATTATTACATCTTATTGTAGTACAACACCTCAGTGTACTATTATAGCATCTCACTGTACTATGTCTTCTCAGTGTGGTATATATGGCACCTCAGTGTGGTATATAGGCAACTCAGTGTAGCATACCACCTCAACGCAGTATATATGGTACCCCAGTGTAGCATAGCACATCAGTGTGGTCTATATGGCACCTCAGTGTACTATGTCGGTCAGTGTAGTATGGCACCTCAGTGTGGTATATATGGTACCTCAGTGTAGCATGCCACCTAAATATGGTATATATAGTACCTCAGTGCAGCACAGCACCTCAGTGTGACCTATATGGTACCTCAGAGTAGCACAGCACCTCAGTGTGACCTATATGGTACCTCAGAGTAGCACAGCACCTCAGTGTGACCTATATGGTACCTCAGAGTAGCACAGCACCTCAGTGTGACCTATATGGTACCTCAGAGTAGCACAGCACCTCAGTGTGACCTATATGGTACCTCAGAGTAGCACAGCACCTCAGTGTGACCTACGGTATATGGTACCTCAGAGTAGCACAGCACCTCAGTGTGACCTATATGGTACCTCAGAGTAGCACAGCACCTCAGTGTGACCTATATAGTACCTCAGAGTAGCACAGCACCTCAGTGTGATATGGTACCTCAGAGTAGCACAGCACCTCAGTGTGACCTACGGTATATGGTACCTCAGAGTAGCACAGCACCTCAGTGTGACCTATATGGTACCTCAGAGTAGCACAGCACCTCAGTGTGACCTATATGGTACCTCAGAGTAGCACAGCACCTCAGTGTGACCTATATAGTACCTCAGAGTAGCACAGCACCTCAGTGTGATATGGTACCTCAGAGTAGCACAGCACCTCAGTGTGACCTATATGGTACCTCAGAGTAGCACAGCACCTCAGTGTGACCTATATGGTACCTCAGAGTAGCACAGCACCTCAGTGTGGTCTATATGGTGCCTCAGTGTAGAATGTCAGTGTACTAATCACAATGGTTTATGACCACATATAAGGTATCGGTGTACTCAGGAGAAATTGCCCAACAAATTTTGGGATGTATTTGATCCCTTTGCCCATGTGAGACTGAAAAAATGTAGGCAAAAATAATTTTTTTGTGAAAAAAGTGTTTTTTTAATTTTTATGGATGAATTTGTGAAGCATCTGGGGGTTCAAAGTGCTCACTATGCATCTAGATACCTTCCTTAGGGGGTCTAGTTTCCAAAATGGGGTCACTTGTGGGGGAGCTCCAATGTGGAGACACACAGGGGCTCTCCAAACGCGACATGGTGTCCGCTAACAATTTGAGCTCATTTTCCATTCAAATTGTTAGCGGACACCATGTCGCGTTTGGAGGGTCCCCGTGTGTCTCCACATTGGAGCTCCCCCTCAAGTGACCCCATTTTGGAAACTAGACCCCCTAAGGAACATATCTAGATGCATAGTGAGCACTTTCTACCCCCAGGTGCTTCACAAATTGATCTGTAAAAATGAAAATTTGTGTGGAAAAAAAAAGTGCTTTTTGATTTTTATTGATGAATTTGTGAAGCATCTGGGGGTTCAAAGTGCTCACTATGCATCTAGATATGTTCCCTGGGGGGGTCTAGTTTCCGAAATGGGGTCACTTGTGGGGGAGCTCCAATGTTCAGGCACACAGGGACCCTCCAAACGCGACATGGTGTCCGCTAACAATTGGAGCTAATTTTCTATTGAAATTGTTAGCGGACACCATGTCGTGTATGGAGAACCCGTGTGCCACCAGCACAAGGGCAACTGGTAGAGTTGGGGTACAGCACCAGAAAATGCCGCCTCTAATGAATGCGCTATTTTCTTGGGTGGCTGTGGTTTGAAATTTGCAGCGTGGGGGACCCACAACATTTGAGTCTCTCCACGCTGAGGATTCCAGTCAGCCAGCTACCAAGTTGTACTTGGCTGGCTACAAATACAGCGAAGGCTTTTTTTTATTTCTAGAACTAATTCTAGAAAAAAAAAATGGATGTGGGGCTCCGCCATATTTTTGGTCCAGCCAGGTACAACTTGGCAGCTACAGACTGCCAGCAACCCCCAGCTGCCTCGTTGTACCTGGCTGCAACCAAAAATACAGCGAAGCCCATTTTTTTTTATTTCTAGAACTAATTCTAGAAAAAAAAAATGACGTAGGGCTCCGCCATATTTTTGGTCCAGCCAGGTACAACTTGGCAGCTACAGACTGCCAGCAACCCCCAGCTGCCTCGTTGTACCTGGCTGCAACCAAAAATACAGCGAAGCCTATTTTTTTTTATTTCTAGAACTAATTCTAGAAAAAAAAAATGACGTAGGGCTCCGCCATATTTTTGGTCCAGCCAGGTACAACTAGGCAGCTGGGGGCTGGAATCCTCAGCATGGAAAGGCCCAAGCGTTCTGGGCCCCCCATGCTGCGAATTGCAGCCCGCAGCCGCCCCAGAAAATGGCGCATTCATTGAAGCGCCATTTTCTGGCGCTGTACCCATGCTCTTCCAGTTGCCCTGGTGCCGGTGGCAAACTGGGTAATAAAGGGGTTAATGCCAGCTTTTTATTGGCAGCTGGCACTAAGCCCGAGATTCATAATATAGGGCCAATGTTAGACCCGCCATTAGGAATCTCTGGTAAATAGTCAGAAAATACACACATAGAAAAAATTTTTTATTTGAAAAAAAAACACAAACAAAATTCGGACTCCATCTTTATTATAAAGATCCGACGTAGTCCACAACGAAGGTCCCACGACGCTCGATCGCCTCCGACGTAGTCCACAACGAAGGTCCCACGACGCTCGATCGCCTCCGACGTAGTCCACAACGAAGGTCCCACGACGCTCGATCTCCTCTGCTCAATCCAGAGACTGCAGCAAGGGATCAAGTGTCCTCTTCCTACAGTCTCAGGGGTCAGAGTTATGGTGCACTGTATGACAATGATCAGTTATACAGTGCACCAAGGCTATGATCCCAGAGACTATAACAAGAGGACACTTGATCCCTTGTTGCACCCATCCATCCACCTATGCACCCATCATCCACGCACGCACATCCACGTACGCACAAATCCACGTATGCACACATCCACGCACGCACATTCACACACATCCACGTACGCACATCCACGTACGCACATCCACGCACATCCACGTACGCACATCCACGTACGCACATCCACATGCTGACATCCACGCATGCACACAACCACGCACGCACACAACCACGCACGCACATCCACGCATGCACACATCCACGCATGCATGCTGACATCCACGCACATCCACACACACATCCACGTACATCCACATCCACGCACATCCACGTACGCACACATCCAAGTACGCACACATCCACGCACACACATTCACACACATCCACGTACGCACATCCACGTGCTGACATCCACACAACCACGCACACACATCCACGCATGCACACATCCACGCACGCATGCTGACATCCACACACACATCCACATACATCCACGTACGCACACATCCACGTACGCACACATCCACGCATGCACATTCACACACATCCACGTATGCACACATCCACGTACGCACACATCCACGTACGCACACATCCACGTACGCACACATCCACGCATGCACATTCACACACATCCACGTACGCACACATCCACGTACGCACACATCCACGCATGCACATTCACACACATCCACGTACGCACATCCACGTACGCACATCCACGTGCTGACATCCACGCATGCACACATCCACGCACGCATGCTGACATCCACGCACATCCACACACACATCCACGTACATCCACATCCATGCACATCCACGTATGCACACATCCATCCATCCATCCATCAATTCATTCATTCATTCATTCATACTTACCCAGCGATGAGGAGGAGGAGCCCCTGAGAAGAGGAGCCACACCGGACTGCAGAGGAGACCGAGCGTGCAGCCCGTCGGGATAGGTGAGCGGGGCTGGGGAACGGGGGCAGGGGACCGAGTACCGGGGGCCGGGGACCGAGTACCGGGGGCTGGGCACTGGGCATCGGGGGCTGGGGACCGAGGATCGGGGGCTGGGGAGGAGGAGGGGGCCCTGCAGCTTCGCCGGCGGGCGCATAAGCCCGCCGGCAGATAAACTATGTCGGGTGGAGGGCGGGGATGGACGGGAGGCAGGGGGGGCTGCACAGGGGACGGGGACAGGACACAGGGGGCTCAGGACACAGGGGGGGGGCACCACTTGCAATGCCTCAGCTCAGGAACTCTGGCTGAGGCCGACACAAACAGCCCTGGGGACACACGGGCGGCTGCGGCGGCGACGGAGAGAAAGCAGGCTTACCATGGTGGCTATGGTGACCTGCAGGGCACAATGAAGCGGGCAGATAACGCGCCGGGGCTGCTAAAAGGGAGTTCACATGTGACTGCAGCTGCTGAGCTGCGGGACTGCTCCATACACTCCTGTAATATACGCTACTCCCCCGCTGTTGACTGACAGCGGGATGCAGTGAATATTACTGGAGATAATGAGCGGCCCCACGTGACTACGGGGCCGCTGCTGCAGCCTCCTCCAGCCTCCTAACAGCCCCTGGACACTGCTCCACAGTTCCCCCCTGCCTCCCTGACAGCACAGTTTCGCTTTATAAGACGCACCCCCCACTTTCCCCCATAATTTAGGGGAACAAAAGTGCGTCTTATAAAGCGAAAAATACGGTAATTGATCAATTATTACGGGATGTCATGACAACTGATGTCTCCAAGAAAAATAAATTACCCTTTGGAGGGAAAGTCATTGTTCTGGGAGGAGACTTTCGGCAGTGTCTTCCTATCATCTCTCATGGAACAAGGACAGACATCGTAGAGAGCTGCATTAAATATTCACGACAATGGCAGCTTTTCAATCAATTGCCGCTCATTAACAACATGCGCTCCATTGATTCAGATTATAGCAATTGGTTAATTCAACTGGGAAATGGAGAATTGTCCAATGATTACAATCTTGGTGATGATGTCATTGAGATCCCGCAAGACATGATCTGCACTGGCTCTTTAATCTTGGATATATTTGGTGAAAACATTGTCATTGATGTGAATAATGATGAAAGTATTCAGAATGCTGCATCACATGCCATTCTTTGTCCCAAAAATGACGCTGTGGATTTGATCAATTCAAAAGTTATGGATTGTATTCCTGGAGAATACATTGAATATATGAGCGACGATTCCATTGATCCAGATGAGACAGAAAATATCGAACAATATCCAGTGGAATTTCTAAATTCACTAACACCAACGGGAATGCCTTCTCATCTCCTGAACTTAAAAGTTGGTACAATTGTAATGCTTTTGCGTAATTTTAACAGCAGAAAAGGACTTTGCAATGGGACTCGCATGATTGTTATTGCTTTGTTTGACAACATGATACAAGCAAAAGTAATTTCTGGCTCGGATGAAGGAAATGTAGTCTTCATTCCAAGAATTGATCTCTGTCCATCTGAGACTGGATTGCCTTTCAAACTAAGACGTCGACAATTTCCCGTGAAGCCTGCCTTTGCCATGACCATAAATAAATCACAAGGCCAAACATTGGAGAAAGTGGGGATTTATTTGCCAGAACCTGTTTTTGGTCATGGACAATTATATGTGGCTTTCTCACGTGTGAAGAGACGATGCAATGTGAAGGTGAAAGTGGTGGATTCATGCATTCAAGGCAAATTGGTGCCTAACAGTGAGAAAGTCTTCACCAAAAATATTGTCTATCGGAATATTTTGGGATGAACTTTTGCCTATTTTATTTTTTTACCTTTTCTATTTAAAAAAAAAAAAAAAAAAATAACAAAAAAATTAGTTTAATCTTTACATTTTCATTTTTTTATGTATATAGTTTATACAATATTTGTGGAAAAACACATTACAGATTTCATCGGAGATGTGTATCATTCTGATTTTCTCACAGGGTGATAGAAACCACTATTTAAAGCTCCAGTACTCTACGTGCTGAGAGATTTGATTCTTATACTTTAAAGGGAGAGGTTTTTGTGAACAGCTAAGAGACGGGTGGGACGGCTGTTCACACACATCTCATTAGCAAGGTGTGTTCCACATGTTTAGATAGATAGGGACAAACATAAATTATTAATTTGATTCTACCACACCATTTTTCTTAGATTTTTTCACTTTGTTGAGGAATATACTAAATGATAATAATTGATCATGAAGGACTCACCAACAACATACTTGCTGTAATTTTCATAATTGCATATATGTAATTTGTACTTAACTTGCGGTTTGTGCAGACAACATAGTTGCGGCAGTGTCATCCACATCAACTGCAGTCACCTGTGGTTAGTTAGTGGATGCATCTTATGCACCTGCTGAAGCTACGTTAACTCCATTTACCGTAGGTTAACTACAAGTTTTTTTGTTATTGCACGGATATTGCTGCAAGTCTGTAGCTGGTAACTCCTTCTGTATCAATTTACAAAATTTTATTATTTACATTACAATCCTCAAAAAGTCTAAGAAAAATCCAGACATAAAAAATATCTAAATTATATCAATTCGGATTTAGTTAGAGTAGGACTCACCAGGCGTAAGGGCATCTTGACGCGATTGGTGGGCTGACACAAACTGGCTGATACTCACATTAGTACTGTTAATTCATTAATTCAAACGATTGACACATTAAGAAGTATTGCTACTTTGTGTTCTAAGACCCTTACAGCATAATAGTTCAATTTTCCTTAAATGATATCAACCATACAAATATATGTAGTTGGTGTAAAGATGTCATTGGAATAATTGGATTATTATTTGAAAATCTTAAAAAAAAATTAAAAATATTCTAGACACCCGATGCATTGGCATCGGGCTCACAGCTAGTCAGTATAATAAAAGTCTTCAATGGAAACAAGAAGACATTAACAACTCATGGGTTCTTAAAAAAGGTCACTTACCTCATTAAGCCCACCAGGGCTTAAAGTGCCCAGCTTAAAAATCCAATATGTTTCTCTTTTACCCAGGACATCCAATCTCCTAGGAGTATTTTCAGGCACATAATCAATAGGGGTAACAGATAATTTAACATCGCCATGGTGAACTACGGTGCAATGTCACGATAATCCATGTTTTAAAAAACCTCTGAGAATGTTAAACCTATGGGAATTAACACGTTTATGAAGAGGTTGAAGTTCTTCCCACATACTGTTTACCACAGTTGCACTGGATCAAATAGATCACATGATCCGTCTTACATGTCATTCTGAAGTTATTATTAAAAATCTTCCCTTCATTCATAAATGACATGAAACTGTCCACGTCATTACTAATAGACCTACAACATTTACACCCACGTCTATTGCATCGGTACGAACCCATACGGCCAATTTGTTCATTACCCACTTTTGTACATCCAGAGCTAGGAATCTTAACTACACCAGGTGCCAAGACATTTTTGATGGTAGGAGCCCTTTTAAATGTCACTGTCGGTTTCCTGGGGACCACCTTATTGAGGATCGGGTCATTTAAAATCACATTCCAATGTTTTTCCAGTATATTTCGTACTTGTAAATTTTGTGACGAAAAAGTAGTGATAACATTTTTTCAAAAAGGTTATTTTTTACACCCTTGTTCTTGTCAGAATTTATAAGCTCATTCTGGGTACAATGTTTAACAGAGTTATAAGCCTTTTTGACATGCCTCAGGGGGATATTCTTTTTCTTGAAATCTCTCCCTCAATATTTTGCTTTGATCCCTAAATACTGCATCAGAAGTGCAATTTTTCCTAATTCTGTAGTACTGGTTCCTTGGGATATTTTTAAGCCATGGTCTGTAATGGTTGCTTCCATAGTGAACATACCCATTGGCATCAACCTTTTTAAAATGATTTTTTGTCATAATCTTACCCGAATCATCAATAGAGATGTTCAGGTCTAAAAAGGTAACATTTTTTCTTTCAACACAGGGGTAAGCTCTATTCCCCAATGATTCTCCCTTATAACATCAAGGAGATCAAAAACCGTATTGTCTGTATTATCATTGATGATGAATATATCATCTACGAATCGTTTATATAGGACAGATTCTGTTTATGTTTGCATTGGTGGACATACCAGGACTCAAAGGCAGCCATGAATAGATTTGCATACGTAGGTGCTGCCCTCGAGCCCATGGCGGTCCCCCATAGCTGGTGGTAAATAGTCTCCCCGAACGTGAAAAAGTTGTTCTCAAGAATAAAAGTCATACTTTTTATCAGAAACTCTCTTTGGGCCATAGTCACATCGGATAACACTGGGTAACACAATTTTTTAGGAGTTAGGTCAGACAACTGTTCTTAATTAATTTTTGCATGCTGAATCCAGAAATGATCTCAGTTTTTCTCTATCACGTCAAGTTTTTGAACTATAGGATTTTTGTCTTCTCAAAAATATGTAAACTACTGTACCTAAAAAGTGTTTTGTTCTTTTTTAAATAGTACAAATATGAACAAAAAATGAAATATATAAGAAATAGGCATGTCTCAGTTGGGGGACTACTCTTACAATTTGGGCCACGTGGGGCTCTATATGAGTTAAAATTGTAATCGGGAAAAACAAGTCTTATTACGATATCAGTGCTTTTGTCCTTCTCTGGAGGAAAGTTGTGGAGGAAAAATTTGGGACGGGGCTAGAAAAAAACTGATACTTTTTTGGGAAATCGAAATGCCAATTTTAGTATAAATAAACTCAAAAACCTAACTAAACAGAAAATGTTTTCAAATTTGTTCCCCAGTTTAATTTATCAATATAAAATTTTTAAAATATTGGAGGCCGATGGGTGGTCAATATTGGGAGTATAAACCAGTAAGTCTATAAATTACAAACCCAAAAATCCCCACCCCCTGTTATTGTGGGCCCCCGCGGGTATGCGCCCCAGAGTGGTATTGCATTTTTAAAATCTTTGGGGTTTTATTGTAAGTTGCTAGGTTTTGGATTTAAATCTTAGGAGTCTTTTTTTTAGCACTCACTTAGGACCGCCCACTTAGAGTTTAAAGGGGGCTGTTAAAATTTGTAGGTTCCACAGGTGGGAGCGGAAACTTAGGACTGAGGAGGTGACAGTTGACAGTTTTAACCCCGCAGCGCTGGGAAGGCGACAGAGTGGTCAGGCCTGGCAGCCCGCTGAGTGGGGGGGTACCCCATCTTTATGTGGGGGGCCCAGGCCCCGATGGCAACGGACCAGGGGCTGGTTTGGAAACCAGTGGTCTGTTGAGGGGACACCAGTGACCGGACTTAAACCCAGGCAGCCAGGAGTTCATCCCTGACTGCAAAGCCGCGGCTGCAGGCCCCAAAAGG